>CM076584.1:397498911-397734797 GCA_034641835.2 Pinus albicaulis
AAAAGAGCTGAGATGGAGAACTGGCCATCAATATGAATTGTTGCACTACACTGGCCTCCAAAACTAAACTGCTGCACTCTCCCTCCAACAACAGCTACCACTGAATCCACTGAGGCACCCGTTGAAGATATGAATGATCCTCATTCCAATATCGTTGAAGCTCTGCGAAACTTCCGAATGAAGTTTCCTCAAAGAGAGTTGGGTTTCCGTCCAACACTCACAAATCACCCGAGGGTTTCTGTTCTGGGGCTACCAATGAAGTAGAGAACCACGTCTCAAACCTCTCATACAATAAAATGATATGATCCAAAGATATCCCTCAATGGCCTCCTCCCTTTCTTTTATAGATCTCTTGGAGCCTTCTAGAGCATTATTTTATTATTATTTTATTCATGGTGCACTTTTCCCTCTTATTAAAATATTCCTTTTTAATGTAGAAAAGAGTAAATCGGCTACCATGTCTCCTCTGGTCACTGAAACTCATGCCCAATTGTCCCATCATGTAGGTATCCTCGTCCCGGTTCCAATGAGCTATTACACTAAGGTGTTCCATCATGTATTCCTCTTGGAATGCCACCTTGAGCGTAATTAGCTGAGTTAAGCCCACAAATAACTCAAATTTCCGAAAGTTGTCGGAATGCACCGGAACGAAAGCCAAACTACTCGGATGATAGAATATATCAAGCGAATGCCACCGGACACCATGGAAACTCCTCAACACTCCTCCAAAAAGCCCCTGAGCCCGCTGATAGCACCAATCTATACCTATGACCTGTCTGCTCCTAACTCTGGAAGTCCAACCTAACCTTGTCATAGGTGACACCAAAAAAGGGAATATTACAGACCTTCCGCCATGTTGATCATACCAGCATCATGCCTAAATCCTGATAATCAGTCCCCTTGAGCCATCCGCAACCCCTCTGTCTAGCTTAATCATCCATTTTTCTACCTATCGTTACTCTCTCATTAATCCCAAAAATGCACTAAGGTGACCGAAAATTCGCATTTAAAAACATATTTAGAACCCAGCCCCTTTCAATTATAGCCCCTTTGTTCCGTTCCCCATGTGACTGCAGACCGAGACCAAACGCCAAACCCGAAGGTGCTTACCGCATAAAGCCATCGGGCGTATTCTCAAACGTCCGATCAAACCAGAGATCAACGGTCCGCAGCCTGTCCGTGCCCTGTGGTCCCCGCACCCGCACCCATTGCAAAAACCAGCCTGTTTTTTTCGCACCACTTATCCACGGCAGGCAGTATTCCTCATTGGGCCAGCGATTCCATACGTTGCGTGACAAGTGTCCCAGAGTACGGCCTCAATACCGCCCGCCCCCGCGCGTTAATGTTCGACGGAAGTCAAGCAGCGGAATCCAGCATCGCCGTCAAATCTGGGGGCCTTCATCCAATGGTGGTCGCTTTTCAAATTTGCACGGATATTAATCTAGGCATACAATGTCCCGGCCCCGCCACTCCATTGCTCTCCAACGCTTTTTGGACCGTTCATCTCGTCCTGTGATCGTATGGCCCATATCATTTGTATGACCGGCTGTTGACCAAGTTACCCCCACGTCACTTACTCCACGTGTTCATTGCATCTTCCTCCACCATGCATACATTCCGTTCATAGGTTATATTGTAATGTTTTACATTAAAAGCCTCCACCAACCTGCATCATTCCACCATTCCGCCATGTCTGCAGCATCATTTCCATTTGACCCCGCCCCATTTCGCCACTTCGACAAGTCTGCACCACCATGTCCATGGATCCCGTCACGTCATCGTCCCTGTGTCCGGTTTTCTTTAACATGTTTGTGGGTTTTGCAGGTTGCAGCGACGAGAAATCGCCATTAATCTCCGCCTCCATTACAGAAGTCGAAGATGCATCTAAGGATCGGCTTGCAGAGGAAGAATTTATGAAGGAAAGCCCTGGGTAGTTGCCGTGACATGACTCTCATTAAAACAGCAAGGTTCAAAATCTATCAGACCCTCTGGAGCCACTCAAAACTAAGATTTTGCAGATGGGGATATTAATGGTGCAGATAAAGAATATCAATGGAAGATGGAGAAATTCAACAATCAGCATTCATTGTTTCAAGCCCAAATTTAAAGATTAGAAGGCCGAGGGTACTCAGCATAGAAAACAATACCCTCCAGGTTTTATTTTGGCCGAGTTTTCTTCAGGAAAGGACAGAATGTTCATGTGAATTTATCTTTATACCGTGTTCCTAAAGAGATTTTCTACCCAGTGCATTTATTTTTGCAAGCAGGTTGTCAAGTACAGACAGTATTACCTAGTCATTCAACAGTATGGACGTGAATGTTTCCGCCATTTTGTTCAAATTAAGCAAATTAAATGTTTTCACCTACTTCTTTATTAGGTTTTTCTCCTTCTTCGTCTATAAAAACACAGAAGAAAGATATTATAATGGTTCCAGATTTTTATCAGAGAATCGTGCAGAGAAAGGCATTTTTGTATACATTTTGTAAAGCTCTTGTATGACGGCTCAGAGCCCGTAGGGTCTCAGTGAGGAGGAGTTCTATCTGTATTAGAGGATTCTGGTCTTTGGTATCCCACAATATGTAACTTCCTTTTATGTGTTTAATACAACATTTCATTTCATCCATCTTCTTGTATCATGTACTGGAATGCGAGTGGCTCACTGATTTTAGGTAAGGATTTATCCTAGTTGATACCCATACTTGGATCAGTCAAGCGCTTTAAATATGGCTCAGGCATGATATACTGTTTCATGTTCATTTCATCCATCTTTTTGCTATACTAGTTGCTTTGGGAGGGTGCTTTTAAAACGCCATTGTCATGTATGGATTCTTAGATTGATAAGCCCATATATGGTTCTGTTGTGTATCTGGGTATCAGACCAAAGATAACTGATATCTTCTCATATTTCTTTCACCGCACACACATTCTGATATTTGATTTCTGTGGCATATTACTTGAATCGGCCCTCTTTACAGTAAATTGTCTCTTAACTGTCTGATGCTTCTGTATCGGAACTTTGCACCTTGTCTCTACAACAATACTTTCCCTGTGGCAGTTTTTGTAAGTTCTGGTCCCATTTAAATCAATTTCCTTGTTTTCAAGAGATAGCAGGAGAGCCTTTGGATTGACACCCAAGTTTATTATATGCTCCTTGCTATGATAAGATGTCCTAGGCACTGGTCATTGGCAACTCTAGGCTGTCTCTAGGAGCGACAACATATGTTGACAACATCTTTCTGGCGCCGTTGCCGGGGACGAATTTAGGAAAATCAGTTTCCCTGGGCCTCGACAAATCATATTCACTCTCTAATCAGGTGAGCACAGAGAGTTGAAGAGTTGCATATCTCTCACCTTGGAGACTCCACTGTTGTTTATTTGATAAATCTATTTGTAGTCCTGGCTCCTCGTAAGCCACATTTGAGGTCAGATACATCACAGTCAAAGACACCTTCAGTGTCTGACCCTGAGAAGATTATACATAGAAGAAGTTGGAAAGAAAAGAAATCAGTCTGTGCTGAAATCCCTGAGTTTTCCGTAGAAGATTATCTATCTTCTTCCTCTCAAGAAGTTCTAGTAGAAAATCTCGACTCCACTGTGGGAGATACAGAATATTACTCAGATAGCCCACCAAGGGGAGGTGCTAGAATTAAAGCTAATCTTTACCCTACTCCTGAGGTCGAAGAGGTTAAAGAAGTCACCGAAGTAGCTGCTGTTAACCGTGTACTGTTCCCATCTACGCCTCAAGCTGCTGTACAGTATATTCCTATTGTTATCCACACTCCACCTCCGCCTCTTCCTCCATTTGTACACCAGATTGTTACACAACCCCCACCTCCTCCAATGGCTAATGTTCTAGCTTTTTTGACAAACAAATATGCTCCCCTGGCATTGCCTCAAGTGTTAAATGATATGCCCCAGGATTATTTAAAGATATTGCCCAGATTCACTGGGGAAAATGAAATCGATGCTCAGAAACATCTTGAGACTTTCTGCTCTTTTGCAGAGAACTTTAATGTAGAACATTTGGATGTGGTCTTAAGATTGTTTGTCCAATCTCTAGACGGTGAAGCCAGAAAATGGTTCAAAACATTAGGAAACCGTTCCATAACCACTTGGGACGATATGGAAAATAATTTTCTCAGAAAATGGGGAGAAAAGAGAGATCATGGACAGTGTCTTACTGAGTTCAATACACTCGAGAAGAAACATAACGAAGGGGTGTCAGAATTTATCAAAATATTTAATAAGTTATATCTAAACCTTCCTGCCGATATGAAGCCTCATCAGAACGCTGCCAAAGTTGTTTTCATAGCAGCCTTTGACTCGGATTTTGGTTTCTCTCTCAGGGAAAGGAAGCCTGCCACCCTAGATGACGCTCAGTCAGATGCTCTTGAGTTGGAAGCAAATTTTGCTTCCACTGGAAAATTAAAAGGGAAAGCTGAACAAGATACCAGAAGAAGAGGCAAAGAGGAGGCCTCTACCTCTAATCGGGATAAGGATACAGACAGAATTGAAGAAATGAGCAAAATGATTAAGAATCTTTCTAATAAACTGGTCAAGCTTGAATTGGAGACTAAGAACTCAGTTTCCAAGAACTTCCAGAATGCTCCAAACAGGGGTTATAATCCTCAGTATAGAAAGCCACCCCTGCAAATATTGCCAAGGGAAGCAAAGGAGCAACAGGATCAGGTACCACACCCATTATATCTGGAAGGTCCAGTAGATGATTCTACTGAAGATGCTGCCTATGAACTGCAAGATGCAAACCTTGCTTTCTCAAACAATGATGAAGTAGAATGTCCATTGCACGAAGAAGAAGAAGAGATCAGAGACACAGAGGATGCAGAAATTGATCATTATTGCAAACAGTTTAATGATTTTATGCAAGCACATTTCAATAGAAGATACGATCTCAGATCTTCCAGGAAGAGGACTCGAACTCACGATCAAGAAGAAGAGCCTCTTCAGAAGGAAGCACCTGCTCAAAAGGAATCAACAGTGCAGAAAGTTACAGACAAAGGTAAAGGCCCTCTAAACAAACCTTTGCAATCCAATGATCAAATTCCTTCTCCTTCAAAAGCAGTCACTCCCCCTAATGCTGAGTCTGTATCAAAAGAATTTAAACCTTCAGCTGAAAATAAAGAGTCAAAAGAAGTTGTAATAGAAAAGTCCCCTCCTGTTTTTAATCTGCAAAAGGAACTTGAGAAAGTCAAAATCCCAGTCCCCTTGACTGAGCTGTTGAAACAACCTACATATCAATCTCAAGTCACTTCTTTATTGTTTCCTCCTGAAGCACCAATAATCCCAGACAGTCTTAACCTCCAAGAAGAAAGACCCATGGTTGTTTTTGGCCCATATGTCGAAGAGGTAGATCCCTCTACTCCTCCATTTTATGTGTCTCTAGTGATTCATGACCTGCTATTACACAACTATATGTTAGATTCTGGAGCCTCCCATAATCTTATGCCTCTATCAGTCATGGAACAACTAGGACTACAAATCACTCGCCCATATAAAGACCTTTATTCATTTGATTCCAAAAGAGTTAAATGCTTAGGGATGATCAAAGATTTAGTGGTCAATCTGGCCCAAATTCCAGCAAAAAGTGTAGTAATGGACATTGTGGTGACTGACATCCCAGCTCGCTTTGGCATGCTGTTGTCAAGGTCCTGGGGAACAAAAATCGGTGGGTCACTCAAATTAGACCTAACATACGCCACTATTCCAATTTTTGGTGGCTAGGAGAGGAGGTTATACAGAGAGACTAGGTTTGTCAAGATGGTTACTAAGGCTGACAGCTCAGAGAATTCACCGGTTTACAGCAAGGAAGGAGATTTCTCATGTTTGATGTTAGAAGAAGATCAAAATTATGCTCATGAACCTTCCTTCTGTCAAATCAAGACTGAGCAGCCTTTAGAAGACCATGAATTAGGAGTATGGACTCTACATTTTGATGGAGAAAATTCAAGAGAAGGTAACGGAGCTGGAGTATTATTAATCTCTCCTACAGGAAAATGGGTGCCACTGTCTTTTAAATTGGAATACGAAGCTACTAATAATGTGGCTGAATATGAAGCACTGTTACTAGGATTGCAGACAGCCAAGAACATGGGTATACAGAGTTTAAAGGTTTTGGGAGATTCTGAGCTGGTTGTCAAACAAATCAGGAATCAATGTCAAACCAAGAACCCTCGGTTGAGGGCATACAGGAATGAAGTATGGGACATGGTGGAGAACTTCTTCTTGGCATTCAATATCAAGTTCATGCCCCGGGAGCAGAATAGAATGGAAGATTCTCTTGCTGTAGCTGCCAGTACATTTCGTCCTCCTCGGAATCCTCTCCTGAGGTATGAAATCGAGGTACGTTATAGGCCGTCTATCCTAGATAAAATCAAGCACTGGCAGGTATTTGAAGATGATGAGCAGATGAAGAAATTCCTGGAAACAGTGGGAGAGTTCTCCAATATGGAGATTGATGACTGTGAAGAAGAGGAGGCTAAGAATACTTCAGAAAATAAATGGGAGGAGAAAATGGCAGGAAGCAAAGTGCTGCAGTTAAAGGGAAATGTCATTCCTAGAGGTCTAGTGCCTCTAGAAAGACTTTTTGATAAGAATGATGTCCCATTGCAGCCTAGTAAAGTAGTGGAGGAAGATCAAGTGGGAGATTTTAATCTGGGTACTGAGGCTGATCCTAAAATTGTAAAGTTATCCAAGAAGGTCCCAGAGGAATATAAGGAAAAATACTTGAAATTATTTCAGTCATATAGGGATGTTTTTGCATGGTCCTATCAGGACCTTAAAACTTTTGATATTAGTATAATGCAGCATAAAATTCCCTTGAAGGCAGATGCAAAGCCTCATAAGCAGAAGCTTAGACAAATAAATCCACTGCTGCTGCCCTCTATCGAGAAATAAATCAAAAAGCTGCTCAAGGCCAAAATAATTGTACCATTGAGGTACTCAGAATGGGTGGCAAATCTAGTCCCTATCCGAAAGAAGAATGAAAACTAAAATTTGTGTGTGAATTTTTCTACAATCTAGAGCACCCCTAAAGATAATTATCCTCCCAAAGATGGATCACATTCTATGAGAAGTCTTGGGAGCTTCTAGGATGTCAATGATGGATGGATTTTTTCTGGTTATAATCGGTGTTGTGCTCCCGAGGAGGATCGAAGAAGGCTTGCTTTCACTACACCATGGGGAACATTTATGTATGCCAGGATGCCTTTTGGATTGATTAATGCAGGGGCTACCTTTCAGAGGGCGATGGACATTGCTTTTGTTGGGGAGTTGGATAAATTTTTAGTAGTCTACCTTGATGATATCACAGTGTTTTCAAAAGATGATGCCGAGCACATTGAGAATTTACGCAGAACTTCTGAAAAATGCAGAAGGTATGGTCTTTCTCTCAATCCAAAAAATTCTTTATTTGCCTTAGAGGAAGGCAAACTCTTGGGGCACATTGTAACTAAAGAAGGGGTGAAAATAGATCCTAAAAGAGTGGAAGTTATAAATGGTATTTCTCTCCCCAGGAATAAGAAAGAAGTGCAGGTGTTTCTAGGCCGAATCAATTTTCTAAGAAGGTTTATTCCTAACTATGCTGAGATAGTTAGGCCTATAACTGATATGCTGAAAAAGAATAATGAAGTAAAATGGTCTCAGGAATCTAGAGAGGCATTCACCAGGATAAAACAGGCATTTGCTGAAGCTCTTGTGCTAGCTAGACCAGATTATGCAAAGCCATTTATGATATTTTCCTTTGCATCACCACATACCGTAGCTGGAGTGTTATTACAGAAAAATGAAGAAGGATATGAGCAGCCTATTGCCTTTTTCAGCCAGGTGCTCCATGATGCAGAACTGAAATATAATATATTGGAGAAACAAGCCTATGCCCTGGTGAAATCCCTCAAAGCTTTTCGCATGTATATTTTGTAGTCCCACATCACTGCATTTGTGCCTACTGTAGCTGTAAAGGATATCCTATTTCAGGGAGACAGTGAAGGAAAAAGGGGAAGGTGGATTGCAAAAATACAGGAGTATGATCTGGACATCCATCCAACCAAGTTGATCAAAGGACAGGGGCTTGCAAAAATTCTATCCGAATCAAACTATCAGGCTTTGGGCATAAATCTGTCTATGATAGCAAGTGGGGAGTCTGAGAATGAAAAAGAACAGCAAGGACTGGAGGTAGCCACTCAAAAAGCACATATAAAATATCTCACTAGTCCATGGTATAAAGAAATAGTGGAATATCTTTTAACACTCAGCTGTCCTCCAAGTTGTGATAAAGTAAAATACAGGGCTTTAAGATTGAAATCACAGAAATACATAGTTGCTAATGGGCAGCTATATTGGAGGGACCCTTCAGGCATTTTACTCCTGTGCCTCACAGAGGATGAAGTAGAGAGTATAATGATGGAATTGTGAGGGGAGGTCTGGATATTATGTTGGAGGCTACAACTCAAATCCACAGGAGGCCGGTTTCTGCGTAGAGTGTTGGAGATGTTTCATATGAGTGAGCATTATTAAATGTTGAAGGTCTTTGAAAGTAGTTCAGCGGCCTACGCGATCACTGTTCATGTTAGACATTTATTTGATGAATAGATTTTATTGGAGAAATACATCCCCCATCAAGTGGACAACATAAATGGATATTAACAGCCACAGATTATTTTACAAAATGGGTGGAAGCCATACCTGCAAGGAATGCTACTGACACTGTCATCATAAAGTTCATGGAAGAGAACATCATATCCAGATTTGGCTGTCCTGCTAAAATAGTGACTGATAATGCACATGCCTTTAAGTCTGCAAAATTTGTAAATTTCGGCCAGCAGTATAATATTGCACTTAATCACTCCACAACTTATTATCCATAGGGAAATGGTTTGGCAGAATCTTCTAATAAAACTTTAGTGAGGGCCTTGAAGAAAACTATAAATGAGAATCAGAAAAATTGGGATTCCCAATTATGATTTTCTCTATGGGCTAATAGGATCACCAGTAAGAGAGCAACTGGGAAATCTCCATATGAATTGCTATATGGACGAGCAGCAGTGTTTCCTGTATAGCTGGCTTTACCAGTGGCACGCTTCATGCAGGAAATTCAGGAGGAACCCGATGAAATGATCAGGAGAATCAATCAATAGGTGGAATTAGAAGAAACACGGAACCAAGTGAATCAGAGATTAACATAATATCAAGAGAAAATGAAACATATATTTGATTAGCATGAAAAAGACAAGAAATTGCAGATTGGAGATCTGGTGCTCAGATGGGATGTCTGAAGGGCTGAAAAAGGAAGGCATGCTAAGTTTGACCCACTCTGGTTTGGCCCATTCAAAATTGTGGAACAGGGAGGCAATAATACGTTCATATTGGAGAATTTACAGGGTGACTTGCTTGATGCCCTTGTAAATGGTCAATTTCTTAAGCCCTATTTCCAATTCTGACTCAGGCAGCGAGGCAGCCTGATGTATTATATTGTATATTAGTTTCCTCTTTTGCTTTTTTTTGGATAATATGGGTCTGCTGATGAATTGTGGAGAAAACGCAAGAGGGTTGAAGAGCAACATATGCATAAAAAATGATCAGGTGGTCTACAAGTTCTCGACACATCCAGGGACAAATGTGTCGTCCCCAGGTGGAGCCAATGTTGATCATGATCATCTCCCCAGTAAAATTTCCATGGACCATCTGGTTTAAACCCTCTAATTCCTTTGCCCCGCCTTGCAAATACCCTTAGCTTTCTATTTTTGTTCTCTCCTAACTTCAAAATCGCGTTCTAGAAGGGCTGCAAATTCATATTTGGAAACATTCGGGGCATAGCTCCTTTGGCCCTAGCCCCCTCCATCCCTTTTTTCATATAACCCGGGCATTTGACCATGTGCTAAGATAGAAAAGCGCTTACCTTATTCGTCATTGGGCATAATCTCAGCCGTCAGATCAAACGCAGATCAACGTTCCACGACCTGTTGCTCTTCTGGTCCCCGCGCTGCGCGTCGATTCCAAAACTGGCATGTTTATTTCGCACCGCCTTTCGAAGGCAGGCGGTATTCCACAAATCGCAGCGATTCCACACGTTATGCACCACGCGTCCCAGACCACTGTTCCAATACTGCCCCATTTCGCGCGATAACGTTCGATCCCGGATGCGCAGCGAAATTAGCGTGAACAGTCAGATCTAAAAGCCTTCATCCAACGGTGGTTGCTTTTCAAAGTTGCACGGAGGGTAATCTAGGCGTATAGTGTCCCAGGCCCACCACTCCATCGCTCTCTAACGCTTTTTGGACCATTGATCTCGTTGGCACATCGTGCGGCTCAGATCATTTGTTTGCCCAGCCGTTGAGCTGGTCCATCCCCACGTCATAATTTCCACGTGTCATTTGCGTTCTCCTCCACTATTCATATATCCTGTTTATGTGTCATACTTCCGTGTTTATGTCATGCACCTCCGCCTCATTCATCCATCGTAATTCCACTGTATTTTTCATTTGCTACCCTCCATTTCTTCATCATTTACATGCATTTCCTACCACCTTGCGTCGTTTCATCATTTCGCCTTGACTCCACCACCATGTCCATGGATCCCGCCATGCCATCATCCTTGTGTCCGGTTTTCTTAACATGTTTGTGGGTTTTGTAGGTTGCGGTGACGAGGAATCGCCATTAATCTCTGCCTCCATTACTGAAGTCGAAGATACATCCAAGGGTCGGCTTGCAGAGGAGGAATTTATGAAGGAAAGCCCTGGGTAGTTGCCGTGACATGACTCTCATTAAAGCAGCAGAGTTCGAAATCTATCAGACCCTCCGGAGCCATTCAAAACACAGATCGAGCAGATGGAGAAATTAATGGAGCATCAAAGAAATATCAATGAAAAATCAAGGAATGAAGTGTCCGACACCGAGGAATTTAAATTCCAATTCAAATTTGAAAGACAGGGAGCACAAAGCATAAGAAGCAATGCTTTCAAGGTTTTATTTCAGCCATATTTTCTTCAGGAAAGGACAGAATGTTCATGTGAATTCATCTTTATACCGTGTTCTTAAAGATATTTCCTACCCAGTGCATTTATTTCTGCAAGCAGATTGTCAAGTACAGATAATATTACCTAGTCATTCAACAATATGGGCGCAGATGTTTCCGCCATTTTGTTTTAATGAAACAATTAATTGTTTTCACCTACTTCTTTTATTAGTTTCTCTTCTCCTTCCTCTATAAAAAGGAGGAAGAAAGACATTGTAGGGGTTCCAGATTTTTATCAGAAAATTGTGCAGTGAAAGGAATTTTTTGTATACATCTTGTAAAAGCTCTTGTATGAAGGCTTAGAGCCCGTAGGGTCTCAGTGAGGAGGAGTTCTATCTGTATTAGAGGATTCTGGTCTTTGGTATCCCACAGTATGTAACTTCCTTTTATGTGTTTAATACAACATTTCACTTTATCCATCTTCTTGTATCATGTACTGGAATGCGAGTGGCTCATTGATTTTAGGTAAGGATTTATCCTAGTTGATACCCATACTTGGATCAGTCAAGCGCTTTAAATATGGCTCAGGCATGATATACTGTTTCATGTTCATTTCATCCATTTTTCTGCTATATTAGTTGCTTTGGGAGGGTGCTTTTAAAACGCCATTGTCATGTATGGATTCTTAGAATGATAAGCCCATATATGGTTCTGTTGTGTATCTGGGTATCAGACCAAAGATAACTAATATCTTCTTATATTTCTTTCACCACATACACCTTATGATTATTGATTTCTGTGGCATATTACTTGAATCGGCCCTCTTTACAGTAAATTGTCTCTTAACTGTCTGATGCTTTTGTGTTGGAGCTTTGCATATTGTCTCTGCAACATTACTTTCCTTGTGGCAGTTTCTGTAAGTTCTGGTCCCATTAAAATTAATTTCCTTGTTCTACAAGAGATAGCAGGAGAGTTTTGGATTGACACCCCAGTTTTATGATACACTCCCTGCTATGATAAGATGTCCTAGGCATTGGTCTATGGAAACTCTAGGCTGTCTCTAGGAGTGACAATTTCCGTCGAAAACACATCCTTCTTGTGTACCAATACTACAGGAGCAGAGAAAGAACTTTGACTAGGTTGAATTATACCCGCCTCAAACATTTCTACAATCATACTTTCAATTTCGCTCTTTTTGAAGTAAGGATATCTATAAGGCCTGATGTTTGGAGGAACACTTCCTGGAATCAAATGAATAGCATGATCATGATCACGAATAGGTGGGAGTCCTTTGGGAGTTTCAAACACCTTGGAATGATTTTCCAAGACTTGTTGGAGATCTGCAGAAATAGATGATTTTGATGTCGAAACTTCTAGTGAGCATAATTGTGCAATTACGCCTCGTTGTTCTTTCTTTAGAAGCTTTGTCGTGACATTAGAGCTTATTATCCTTCCTGGCTTCCCTTCAATACCCCGTAATTCGACTTCCTTTCCTTCTGAAAAAAATTTCAAGAAAAGTTCTTGAAAATTAAAAGCTACCGTCCCAAAAGATTGTAACCATTGTACTCCTAGTACAACATCAACACCTCCCATAGGAATGGAAAGCATTGGAATATTCAATACATATTCCCCCATGGTTAGCTTGATATTATGGCATTTTCCAGAGAAATTTATATTTCCTTCATTTGCAACCATCACTTGACATTCTGGTGCTGGGTATAGGAAACAATTCAATTCCTTGGCTACCTTACAATGAATAAAATTATGGGTGCTACCTGAATCAATCAACACTATTACCTTTTTCTTCTTGATATGTCCTTCTATCTTGAGAGTTTGAGGAGTGGTAATTCCTGCCATTGCATTACACGATATGGTCGGATTCATTTCTTCCTCTTCTAGGGCTGGTTCCTGGTGTATATCCTCTTCTTGTTCATTTTCTTCTTCCTCTTCACAATCTATGTAAAAAATTTCTTCTCAGCACACTTATGACCTTTAGTGTATTTTCTATCACAACTGTAGCAAAGCCCTTTTGCTCTTTTTTCTTCCAATTGTTGTGGTGTCAACCTTGTAGGTTGTGGAAATCTAGGCGTAGCAACATTTCCTTCTTTATAGAATTGAGTGGTAGGCTTCCTTGTCGCCATAATTTTACATTCAACTTTTCTTGCCAACCTGAATGCCTTCTCCAATGAATCAGGTTCCAGATTGCGAACTTCATGTTGGATGTTATCTCTTGCTTTTGAGGAGCTCGATATTGAAATTTGATTATCTCTGTGATTAGGCCTTCAGTATGCGAATTCTGTCTGGCGTACCCTACGAATTATCTTTCGAATGCCACGGGTTTGACACGATTTGGATTCTCCAAGACAAGGTTGTCCAAATCTCCCAAATGACCTAATTATGGGTAGTTTGATAGAGAAAACTTGTACAATTTTCCACGTGTCCTTTGTTTAGTCCCTTTGTCTCTGAAATTGATAGCCAAGAAAATATGGTCTGTGCACTTGCAACCAATTTTTATGGCACTTCAATCCGATGCCCAGAGAGAGAGTTATTGAACTTTTCCCACGATCACCTCTTTGAGATGAAATTCAGGAGCCTGAAAAAGCACTACCTTCCACAGATCATATCTCCAAAAATAGTGTGAACCAAGCTCTGAAATTTTTTGACAAATTTCCTCAGGATTTCAGCTTCGCACCATACGAATTTCAGATTCTGAACCTTCGTAGAAAAAAATTTATAGTGAAAATTCCACGATGACCTGTTTAGGAGCTTGAAAAAAGACCTAACTTCCACAGATGATATCTCCGAAAATAATGCGAACCAAGCTCTGAAATTTTTAGAAAATCTTCCTCAGGATTTCAGCTTCACACCCTAAAAATTTCAGCTTCTGAAACTTCGTAGAAAAAAATTTATAGCGAAAATGCCACGATGACCTGTTTGGAGCAGCGAAACCCTAGAATCCAAAGCTCCGATACCAAATGTTGTGTAACCAGCTCCAAAAATAGAAGAAAAGAGATATAAACGCCTTAGAAATGAGCCACTTCGAGGGGGAAACCTCCAATACATTACATAAATGAACAATTCTTGGATGATCCAATTTAAAAAACCTCCTTTATATATATAGGAGTCCATGGGGCCATAATGTAATCCTAGTGGGCCACAATGTAATCCTAGCCGACCTAACAATAATAATTTAAGGGCACAATAATAATAAAATGGGGGTTACAAGGGTGCAATAATAACAATAAGGGGGTTACACTAACAACAATAAGGGACTATACTAGTAATATAGGGACCTAACAGTGAAGGAGAAGTACACAACGTAAATGATGAAAAATTAAGACTAGGAGGAGGTGGACCTAGGATTGGAGGTGGAGGTATAGGTAGAGTAAGAGACGAAGGAAGAGGAAGAGGTGAAGGTAGAGGAGGTAGGGGAGAAGACAGGGACATAATAGATCCATATCCTGTTCGATTTCCTATACTTGATGAAGATACTACTACCACAATGAAAAATATCTCACCCTCTATCTTTCCAAATTTCTGTGGATTAAGAAGTGAAGATACTAAAACATTTCTTTTTGAATTTGAAGTTTTATGTAGATCATACGACTACGTACTTGATTCTCAAAAAATGAAATTGTTTCCAGCAACTCTTAAGGATGCATCATTAAAATGGTTTATGGGCTTAATAACACATTCTATTAGGACATGTGAAGAAATGAAGAGTGCATTCTTACAAAAATACAAGGATTACTGCACATCTCATAATCAGAAAGATGAAGTTTTTAAGATGATGCAAAGAGAAGATGAAAACTTGGAGGATTTGATTGAAAGATTCAGTTATAATCTCAAAAGGGCTAAGATGGAAAATTTGGATGAAGATACTTTAAAGGCTCTCCTGTTGAAAGCCATTAGAGATGAATGGATAGATATCCTTAACATGATGGGGAAAAGGAGACATTTCTAAGCTATCATTACCTATTAAAGGCTCTCCTGTTGAAAGCCATTAGAGATGAATGGATAGATATCCTTAACATGATGGGGAAAATGAGACATTTCTAAGCTATCATTACCTAGAATTTCTAAATTATGCATATATATTTCAAGAGGTAAGTCAAGAATTGGGAAGAGTTCAAGAGATCCTGTTCTCTCTAGAATCAATAAATTTGCAGCTGGAACAATAAGTAGGGCTGAAATAGGAAATTTTCTTGATGAATTGAAAACAAATATTTTAGGGAGTCTTAGTGAACAAATAGACACCTTGAAATTACAAAACAAACAAAGAGCTGAAAGTGATGCCTTATCTATATTTTGTCCTAAGTGCAGAAATAAACATGCCTTAAGAGAATGACCTCTTTATTTAAAATTCATAGAAACCTATGTCATATGTACAGAAAATCATGAAACAAAGAAGTGTCCTCCCATTCTAGGCCTTCAAGCTATCTACCAAGAGGAAATAGTCCCGAACTAGGTAGATCATATTTGCTTTGTTGCTAGAAGACCATGGCAAGGATCACAAACTCAAGGTTTCAATACTCATTTATATACCCAGCCCCCACAAAATAACTGGAATGCACCAATGTCCTGGAAACAACTTAGGTCTCAACCCAAAACTTGGACACAAGGATGGAAAAATCCTTATGGTAGATACTCTCAATATCACCAGTATCCACAACCTTATCCAAAATTTCCACCACAACATTTTCCTTAGACCAATCAGCAGCCTCAACCTCAATTTCAAAATAAATATCCACAACTTTCATTACCATTTCCACAGAGGCCAAACCAATTACCTGCTCAACCACTTCCAAACCCAAATAATAAAAAAGCACAACCTGTTTACAACATGAAGGGAAATATTTTTCAAACTTATATGATAACTCCACTAGATATTAATAATGTTCAACATAGATCTTGTAGAGTATTAGAAAATAATTTTCCTTATGTTGTTATCTAGGAAAGAGCAAAACATGATCATTCTGATGAAGAGACATCTCTTCATCAAAATATAAATATTCAAAAGAAAAATAATCATTTTGAAGAAGAGACATTTTTTCATCAAAATTAAAATCTTCAAAACCAAACACATGATACTCCAATAAGCTCAACCCCCATCACAGAACAACCTTCAATGTCTATATCAAAACCTCCTTTCGGTGAAATATTACATATTAATAAAGGGGTAGAAAAATAGATCATGTTCCCTGATTATGATATGTTAGATGAACTGAAGAATGCTTGTATAAAAATTCCTTTGCTACAAGACATCAAAGAAATTCCAATCCTTGCAAAAAAAATAAGAGAGTTGAGTATAAAGAAACCAGGGAGGAAGAGAAAAGAAGTAAAAATAATACAACTAGTTGAAAAAATTGAAGATACCATGATGTGAAAAACAATAATACAAAAATGTTTTGATCCAGGAAGCCCCATTGTGAAGACACAGACCAATGGTATCAAAATCCCAAACACATTGACTGAATTAAGATCAGACATAAACATCACGAGTAAACAAAATATGGAACAACTAAAACTTCCAAATCTTCAATATAAACCAACATTGTTACAACGAGCAAATAGATCTGTAATTAGACCTGATAGTGTATTAGAAGACATTTATGTATCCTTAGATTCTTGGGAATATATAGTTGAATTTATGATCTTAACTCAAGAATAACTTAGGAGGACATCCATTGATATTAGGAAGACCTTGGTTAGCTATAATTGATACCTTCATCAGTTGTAGATTCGGTGATATGTTTATCTCTGATGGAAATTCAACGAATAAATTCACATTATACCCTCTAGTAAAAAAAATGATAGAGATAGAAAATGAGGAATGGATGGATGATGACAATGATATACAACCTATTTTTACTATCTCCCAAATTAATGAAGACAATCAGATTCTAAATTTAATAGAAAATAATGAACTATCTTCACAATGTGAGAGTAGTCAAAATTTTCAGGAGCAATGAAATATTGAATATTTATTATCCAGACAAATGTCTTTATATTCTATGGAATAATTTGGAAATTATTCAATAGAAATATTTCCAGGTAAAACTTTAAATGTAAACAAAAATCTGGAAGAATTTCAAAAGAAGAAATTAATGGAAACATTACAAAAACACTCTTCTGCATATGCATGGGAATACAATGACATGAAAGGAATCAACCCTGAAACTTGCATACATCACATCTATATTGAGGAGAATTCTAGACGATTCTGACAACCTTCGAGAAGAATGAATCCAAACTTAAGGGAAATTGTAAAGGAGGAACTACAAAATCTGTTGAATGCAAATTTTATTTATCCAATATCAGAGAGTTAATGGGTTTCACCTTTAGTAATAGTTCCTAAAAAGAATATAAAGTGGAGAGTATGTATTGATTATAGGGAATTGAATAAGGCCACTTTAAAAGATCATTTTCCATTACCTTTCATAGATCAATTTTTGGATACATTAGCAGGGAGGAAATATTTTTCATTTTTGGGTAGTTTTAGTGGACATAATCAAATTCATGTAGCACCAGAAGATCAAGACAAA
Organism: Pinus albicaulis; assembly: GCA_034641835.2. Taxonomy (NCBI): domain Eukaryota; kingdom Viridiplantae; phylum Streptophyta; class Pinopsida; order Pinales; family Pinaceae; genus Pinus; species Pinus albicaulis. The sequence goes on from CM076584.1 coordinate 397,516,427, forward strand.
ACCACTTTTACCTGTCCGTGGGGAAATTATGCTTACCGAGTGATTCCTTTTGGATTATGCAATGCACCCACAACATTCCAAAGAGCAATATTGGGTATTTTCTCTAATTTAATTCATAATTGTGTGGAAGTGTATATGGATGATTTTACAGTCTATGGAAATTCTTTTGAAGAAGCTCTTGAAAATTTGGAAAAAGTTCTCATAAGATGTAAGGAAGAAAATCTCTCATTAATTCATGAAAAATGTTTATGATGTTTACTAAATAAATTATTTTAGGACACCATATTTCAGGAAATGGAATTAAGGTGGGCTCATCTAAAGTTGAAGTTATTTCCAAATTAGCAATCCCAAGTTGTCAAAAATATGTTAGGAGTTTTCTTGGTTTTACAGGATTCTATAGAATATTTATAGAAAACTTCACAAACGATTGTGAATTTATTTGGAATCATGAGTGCCAAAAGGCATTTAAAACTTTGAAGAAAAAAATTTATGAAGCACCCATCCTAAGAGGATCAAAATGGAAACTACCTTTTCATATTTCAATCGATGCTTCAGAAACAACTCCGGGAGCTGTATTGGGAAAAAAATACTTGACTCCTTATGCCATTTATTATACAAGTAAAAATTAGACTCCAATAGAGTTGAATTATACTATTACCGAAAAGGAGTTTCTAGCTGTTTTCCATGCCATTAACAAATTTAGACACTACATCACTGGCTATGAAACTTTCATTCACAGAGATAATTCTACAATTAGATATCTAATGAATACATCAATTACTAATGGAAGAATCACAAGATCGTTACTATTATTGCAAGAATTAAATATCACCATTTTAGATCGATCTGGAAAACAAAACACAATTGCTAAATTTTTGTCTAGAATTCAAAATGATAACAATGATACACCAGTAGAATATAGTTTTCTTGATGAATATCTTTTTGCAATATCTACTAAATCTCCATGGTTTGCAGACATTGCTAATTATTTAGCTACAGGAAAGATACCATCATATTTGTTTCTTATAGAAAAGAGGGAAATCATTCAAATGAGTGCATCTTATTCATGGGTAAATGAAGAATTGTACAAAACATGTCCAAATATCATCATTCGAATATGTGTACGAGGAGACGAAATACCCGAGATACTAAAAGCATGTCATGATGAGCCATGTGGAGGACACTTCGTTGACAAGAGAACTTCCTACAAAGTACTTCTCTTAGGATATTATTGGCCTTCCCTTTTCAAGGATGCCAAGTCATATGTTAAGAGATGTGATAGTTTTCAGAGAATGGGAAAACTTGTTCCTTCAGATGAAATTCCTTTACAACTACAGGTACTTATCGAACCCTTTGAAAAATGGGCTGTGGATTTTTTTGGACCAATCAAACCAACATAAAGAAAAAAGAGGTATATTATTATGTGCACTGATTATGTCACTAAATGGGTAGAAGATAAAGCAATTTATTTTGCTAATGAAAATGCTGTAGTTTCATTTCTTTTTGAGGATATTTTTACTCATTTTTTTGTCCCAAGGGAAATTGGGACAGATCAAGGAACTCTGTTTACATCCAGAATGGTGTAGAAGATCATATAATAATACAAAATAAAGCATAGAAAGTCCACTCCATATCATCCATAGGAAAATGGACAAGTAGAGTCCACTAATAAGGTGATTGAGGAAATCCTCATAAAGACTATACATTTGCATAGAAGAGATTGGGCAAAAAAGCTTCCATAATATTTATGGGCCTACCGCACCACATGGAGAAGTACAACATGATATACTCCCTATGAACTTATTTATGGGAAGCAAGTATTATTTCCAATAGAAGTCCAAATAAAAAATTTCAAGACAACAGTTAAACTGGGACTCGACTTGTCAGAAGCACAAAGGCATAAAATGGAAAAACTCAATCAGCTTGATGAAATAAGACAAGATGAAATTCAAAAGACCAGCCTAGTTCAACAATAGAGATCTAGGTGGCATGCTAAAAATATCAAGGAAAGGAAATTTCAAGCAGGAGATTGGGCACTTCTCTTTGATTCAAAGTTCAAGTATTTTCAAGAGAAATTTCAAACTCATTGGCTTGGGCCTTCTGAGATTGAAAGAGTTTTTGATAATGGAGCAGTCAGGATGAGAAATATTGATAAATAAAAATTTCCTCTCCTTGTAAATGGACATTGACTAAGGATCTATCACAAGCCATTGACAAAAGAGGAATTTGTTAAGATTTTTCAAGATAATGCTGATATAAATTTGGTTCAGAAGAATTCTTCTTCTTCCCCAACTTAGAAGTCTTCTTTCATTTTTATTTTCAATATATATATATATATATATATATATATCAATTTTTATTTTTATTTTTTTGTGTTTAAGTATGAAAACCAATCTTTGATTGGCATACTTATACAGAAAATATAGGGTGAAAACCAAAAGATTTGTTTTTGACAACTTACATTTTCTATATTCATGTTCTAAATATCCCAATTCATTGCATCCCTTTTTTTCTTCAGAAAATAAAAATATAGCTACAAAATTGATGTAATTCTGGAACTCTAATGGATTTCTACAGCTCAAACATGATAGGAAATTTTTAACCAAAGCAGTTGAAGAATACACTAAAGAATATCTGAAGACAAGACAAAGAGAAACAATTGAAGGTTAGCAACATCAAAATTTAAGGTATGAAAATGAATTTTTTTATTTAATAATAAGGATGAAAACATTTACATATGAATTAGTTGATCATTTTATACCGCCAAATCAAAAACCTTATTAAAAGAGATGACGATGTCAAATCAAAATCAAATCTCACACTCTGCCACTAAACTCTCATCATTTACACGACCTCTCCAACATCAAATCCGATATCGCTAGTGAAATAATCCAACTCATACTTTAATGGTCACTTTTCATTAAACCTCACTCACGCTCTCAATAATTCCAAAGCCTCACTCATTCCTTCATTTAGCCTTACATATCATCCATTTCGTAGCATAATTAACTCATGCTCCTAACTCATATTGAAACCCTCAGTCTACCCTGTCAAAGAGGCAGTCCTAAGGTAAAGCTTCTCGACAACAATGGGAGTAATTGTGAGGAAAAAACCTGAAGGGAGAAAATTTATGGAAGGTTAACTACAGATGAAGGAAATGTTACAGAGAGCACAATGGCTCATTTTTCTGGATAAATTTGAAGGGTTTCATAAGGAGGTTACTAAATAATTTTCCAGAGTGTTTGATGGAGTAGAGGTCGAAATTAGAGATATCAAGGCAGAAATGTGAAGTTGGGTTACACTTTTGTGAGAATCGAGGGCGGAATTTTTTTTTTGGAAATAGTTCGGCCGAACTCATTCTTCCGTTTAGATTGACGACACACTGACGGCATGGGCAAACAGAATTTTTGCCGGAGATGGGAAAACCGGTAACAAAGAACTTTTACTCTTAAGATAGTTTGGCCAAACTAGTTCTTATAAATATATCGCCTGCGAAGTTTATTTGTTTCCCATGTCTGTGTTTCTTTGCTCTGTTTTTTCACGCATTTTTGTGTGTTCTGTTCTGTTCGTTGAATTGTTGCGGCGCTGCTGCTAGTCTGGGGTTGCTTCCATATGCTCTGTTGGTGATTATCTATGGCAACGTCAAGCGAACTACCAGGTAAGCAGCTCTTTCTGTTGCTGATTCTCCACCTGTGCATGGAAATTTAGATCAAGTTGAAATGTAATTCTGGGTTCTTTCTGTTGCTGATTCTCCACCTGTGCATGGAAGTTTAGATCAAGTTGAAATGTAATTCTGGGTTTATTTGGCTCTGGATGCAATGTTTTTTTTCTCTTGTGCAACTTCTCTGTTTTATGATTGCAAACTAAGTATAATTAAACATTTTTAGCTATGGAACACTGTCTTAGTGTATAAATGTTTTTGTGTTTTTTGATGGATAAGAAAGGCCATGATCTCTGTCTCAGTGTATAGCTATTTTTGTGTTTTTTTGACTTGCCACCAGTTGGTCATCAGTAGGTAGCTTGAGATCATCCTTGGTCTGCCCAGATTCAGTCAACAGGCTAACAAAACCATCCCCAGAAATGTCGATTAGCTAATAATCAGTGTGAAAAAATTCTTATTGTTCCTGTGGATCCATCAATTTCATCTGCTCTAGCTGATTCTCCACCTGTGTATGGAAGTTTACCACCCCTATTAAGCTTATGTCGTTACTGAGCCTTCTCTCGATTCCTCAACACTGGAATGTCCAACCTTTAGTATTTTTTGTAATCACTCATGGTGTGGATAGACTGTAGCTAAACGACCATAATTATGCTTTAAATTTCATTAACTTTTGCTGTAAGGTGTATGTTGAATTTCTGGTAGTATGATATGCATTCGGTTGCTGCAGTTGTTACTGTTCCTGTGGACCCATCAATTTCATCCGCACTAGCTGATTCTTGCCTTGTGCATGGAAGTTTACCACCACTGTTAAGCTTATGCAGTTACTGAGCCTTCTCTCGATTCCTCAACACTGGAATGTGAAACCTTTACTATTTTTTGTAATCGCTCATGGTGTGGATAGACTGTAGCTAAACGACCATAATTAGGCAAACGAACATAATTAGGCATATGAGGGTGAAGGGAACTTTGTTTTACAAGAAGAATGATTGAAATAAAATGATCTACTGCTGTAATGTGACTACATATTGTCTTTTTTCGGATATATTTCTGTATGAGGCAAAATCTGATCTTTTATACTTGATAACCTGTTATGGGTATATCAAGAGGATTTTGTATATGAACTATTATCAATATATGAAACAACATTTTTTATCTTTTGAAAAAAGATTTGAAATCATTCTAAATTCACATATGTTCAGTGGAGTCACTGTTTCACTTCCGATATTATGTTGCTTACCTTGATGAACAGGTGGAACTCTGCTGGGAGGCCTCTCTGTTTTTTGACTCTTTGATCATACTGTCAAAGGACATTATATGTTATATGGTATAGATTGTATAGTTATTAGACTACATATCTTCATATAGAACTTGCAAATAGTATGATGGAAACCAAACATAATAATGTATTAGGACATCACAACTTGCTAATTAGTTATTAGACTACATATCTTCATATAGAACTTGCAAATAGCATGATGGAAATGTGAACTTGAAAATAGTATGATGGAAATGTGGATCTCATGACTCTTCATGATTAATGATTCTAGAAACAAAACATAATAATGTATTAGGACATGCTCTTTTAACTTGCAAATAGTATGGTTGAAATGTGGATCTCATGACTCTTCATGATTAATGCTTCTAGAAACCAAACATAATTTAATGTATTAGGACATGCTCCTTCAGGCTTGGTGGAATTACCTTTGCTTTATATTTATCTCTTACACACATATATATATGAAGAGATGATCCCATTTTCTTTTTTATTCATAGATCAAATGTCATTTAAATACAAGATTTATCATAATGTACAATAATTCATTCCATATTATTCATAAATTTTTTCATTAAAAAATGAACCCTTTAAATGATGAACCTAGTTAATGCTTCTTCTTCATGAAGAAGACTACTTGATCTTTCAATTTGAATTTGATGATGGTCCTTTGTTATCTTTCTTGACTACTTCAAATTATTGACACAATCATATGCTTCTTGTTACTCTTTTTATTCCTTCCTTATATTGTATTCTCCCCCTTACATATTGTGTACTCTCCCACATAGATATTGCACTCAATCTTGATGGTCCTTTGTTATCTTTCTTGACTAATTCAAATTATTGACACTTGATCATAGATATTGCACTCAATTTTGATGGTCCTTTGTTATATTTCTTGACTACTTCAAATTATTAACACAATCATATGTTTTTTGTTACTCTTTTTATTCCTTCCTTATATATATTCCCCCCCTTAGATATTGTGTACTCTCCTACATAGATATTGCACTCAATTTCATAGGCTCTTCTTTTGAAGTCAAATATATTTTATTCTCACCCTTAGATATTGTGTACTCTCCCACATAGATATTGCACTCAATTTTATAGGCTCTTCTTTTGAAGTCAAATAAGTGACAATAATTTACAAGAACTATCCCTAATTTGTTTCTCACATGTTCAAATGGTTCTCGAACAAGATAATTTACAAGAAATATTCCTAATTTGTTTCTCACATATTCAAATGCTTCTCTAACAAGAGGCTTTGCGGGTATGTATTCCATCTTCACTATTTTCTCAAAGACTTGTTGTATGAGGAAGTGGTACTTAATGATGATATGTAAATAGTGATTGAAGGAAGTAGAATATTTTATTTTTGAAATTATTATTACACTTCTATTGAAACACTTAATAGATATATACATTTACCTTAATATATTGTAGAGCCCATTTCATCCAAAACACTAAAAAATAAATTACCTTAATATCTTGTAGAGCCCATTTCATCCAAAACACTCAAAAAGAAGTAACTACTATGTATTCCACTTCTACTCACTCAAAAAGAAATTTACCTTAATATCTTGTAGAGCCCATTTCATCCAAAACACTCAAAAAGAAGTAACTACTATGTATTCCACTTCTACTCTAGATAGAGAAAGTAACGACTCTTTCTTGCTTAACCATTAAACCAAAGACTCTTCTAAGTAAAATTATACATTGTCCACTTGTACTTTTCACAAGCCTAGTTGAATCTCTATATGTTGTCAATGTAAATTTCTCACAAGTAAATTTGTCAATGTAAATTTCTTAACTTCTACAAGTTCTATAGGCAGAGTCTGTAAAGGACCAGGTAGCCTCTGGATCTAATCTTTTATGAAAGGTGACATATCTAATAAATGCCCCTACAGACAATCTCTGGAATAGATCTAAATAGAAGTTCTTCATTTTAATATCCATAAAACACAACCACTTTAAGGTAAACTGTGTACATGTGTCATTTCTCCCACAAACTAAAGGCTTCCTCCCATTAATTTTAGATGTGAATTCTAGACCATAAACTTTTTAAGTCAAACTTTAAGATAAACCATGTACATGTCATTTACCTCATGATCTTGTGTCATTTCTCCCATGTCATATATATCTATATATATATATATATAGATATATATATATATATATATATATATATTATTTTTTTATTTTTTTCAGGGATAAGAAAACCATTAAATATGGTTGAAAAATGGAAATTATGCATAGAAGTTTCTTGCTATCCCAATCCAGGGAAAACAGTGATTACATATGTGCTTTCCAATATTGCGTCGTCCAAAGGAAAATGAATATACCGGGAATAACAACAAACAACGAGGCATATTATATTGGATTGATAGAAGGCTTGGGAACAACGATGGAGTATGGATGAAATTGAATTGTAGTTTTCACCAATTCTAAACTTGTGTGCAACCATATGAATGGCATGTGCCAAGTTAAGAAGGAGAGGCTAAAAGAACTGCATGGAATAGCAAACAAAATTGTTAGCCAATTTCAATTTTTTAGTATAAGGAATTGTACAAATGTGAATAAGATGTCTGTTGTTCTATTGCGTGGGGCAATGCCAATTCATGATTTATCTATCAAAGATGAATTAGAATTATATAGAGCAATGCCAATACAAGATTCATCTCTCAAAGATGAATTTGTTTTGAGATGCTCTTCTTAAAAAATTCAAGATTCATCTCTCAAAGATGAATTAGTGTTGAGACACTCTCCTTCAAAATTTATTGATGGACATTGTAACATATCTTGGATATGTGTGTGTTGTGTACTTATAAATGCGTCTTTTTTAATGACCATTTATTTTTTCAATTATATACCAAGTGTGCTCCCACCACACCATGTAAAGCGCAACTTGGTGAACTTCACATTTGCAACAAGTGGTGAACTTCACATTTTTATAAAATTAAAATGCGGGGACTTCAACAAATTTTTGTTTAAATGGAGTTTGTTTAAATGAAGTTTCACTTCTTTTTTAATGACCATGTGTTTTTTTCAATTTTATACGAAGTGTGCTCCCACCATGTAAAGCGCAATTTGGTGAACTTATCATTGTTATAATTTCTTTTTTGCTTAAATTGAGTTTCACACATCAAGTAGTGCTTTGAAAGTTGTGTTCTACATAATTTGTGTACACTAAATTACATTAATTTTCTGAAATTTATTTTGTGTAAATGTCCACCAATATATATATATATATATATATATATATATATATATATATATATATATATATATATATATATATATCATGGAGGATGAACGACTTAAGATCAACAAAGTCCCATATGGGGGGATCGAGGATCGAGGGATGTTCATGGAATTTAAATATAATCTTAAATATCCATACATGTGTGTACATATGGAATTGATTTTTTATTAACTTTGTGAGTTAAATTAGTTGTTAATAAGTTTAATTTTTTATTTTTTAGGAGCTAAGAAGAGAAGGGTCTCTACTCCATCATGGAGCATGCCCATGGCTCACCCGACTTTGTGGTATGGTTCATGCAATTTAATCAATGAATATGTACATGTATTTATATGTACACATGAATGTATTTTTCAATTGATTATAAATTCGTATTTGTTTATGAAGCTTATCTCTCATCTCAAGAGGTTGGTGGTGGTTCAAATCCCCTTATAGGGCCATCAATGAGTGGTAGCAGGTTGTGTGAAGGTGGTGATATTTATTTCCTCAGAGGCCAATCAACGACTGGTGGTGCTAGTTCTCAGTAGGGTCGTTCTGGGTCTCAACAGTTTCAGAGGGATTGGAGAAGATGCTAACCAACCACGTCGAGGTTGCCATCAATTTCAATATTTTTTTCATTGAATCTGTACAAATTTGTTTACATGTGTTTTTTTCTAATATACAAAATTATATATATATTGATGCAAAGGTGAAAATGTTCCAAATATTAGTCAAAAATAGATGCGAGAGCGAAATGCTACATTCAAGAAGAAGGTTGTCTACCCACTATAACTTATCTGGCAGACATTTCTGATATACCATGGGAAACAAACATGGCGCAATGCACCTTACAAAGGTGTCAAAAACTTCATGCAAAATTGTGGAGAGATCTCGTGGCTTTGACTCTACCTACTGAGAGTTGACAAAGCCTTGAAATAGTTACACATTCATTGGGTGAACTTGTAAATGTGTACAAAAATCTTGGGCCAACGACTGATACATTTGTAGAAGTGATGAGAAAGAGAAAGGAAACAGATAATGGGTCCCGATAAATGGGAGGATGTAAAACAAAGAGTTACAAAAGATATGGAAAAAAGTCAATGTTTAATTTCATGAAGGGCCAAAAGAAAAATGCGAAAGGTGCAATATTTCAAGCACCCAAATATAGCTCACTATTTGTATGATAGTGCACCGTGTGGTCTATGGAAGGCTCCCATGGAACGACGAAGTTCTCATTTATTTTTCACAATTGTTTTACACAATTTTTTTTTGGATATGAAACCCAACTACAATGATCTTCCGTCAAATTTTTTTTGGTCCGGGGAAAGGTCGATTGTATGACCGTAAGGGCGCTAAGAGAGATGTGGAGTTGCCTCGCCATGAGCTGCCATTGGTGAGTCGAACTTTCGGGTTGAAAATCTACGGTCAGAGATGGAGGCGACTTCTCAAATAAGTCGAGAAGCAAGGGATGTCATGATCGACAATGTTTACAACAAATTGGGTGGAGTCGATGTTTGTCTAAATCGACAAAGAGCATGTGAAAATGCACGTTCCAATTTTGTGTATTGTACGGATGAAGAGATTGACAACATGACCGTTGAAGATCTCCGAATATATGCAAAAAATTTTCGCAATGGTTTTCAAGACCTAATTCTTCATGAGGAAGAGGGCACGGGACAAAGTATGTGTTAATGACCTTAGGGTTCAATTATTTTTAACATGTATACATGTGTACACTTTATAATAAATACATGTGTATGTACATGTATACATGTGTACAATTTATAATAAATACATGTGTATGTACATGTATACATTTATTTGTATGTACATTAATCTAACAAAAATGTATCATTATATGTTAAAAACACCATTTGCGGTTGTCACGCATGATGAGTGACGAAAAAATGTTAATATCAAGTTCGGGACCTCTCGGTTCAAACAATGCGGATGGGTCTCACCATCAAGATATGTTGGCAAATGTTAGTGTTTTTTTAAGTAATATTTTTAAAATAAATAATTGTGCACACAAGTACATGTATGTATATATAATGATAAAATGTTTTAACATATTACTGATTCCGTCCAATGTTTTTGGGATGAGATACCTTCTTCTTCCTTGGGAGATGTACCTTCTACTTCCTTAGGAGATGAGCCACAAGTATGGACAATTTTTCACTTTTAAAATTTATGTTTAAGTTATATATATATATATATATATATATATATATATATATATATATATATATATATATATATATTCCACCTCAAAAAGTTCCATTAAAAATTGATATATATATATATCTTGAGTTATTTTAAATTTTTTGAATTTAGGTTCCTATAGAAGATTTTTTTAATCCACGGACTCTAGCGACGGAGATAGGAACATGCACACCATTTCAACCATTTGAACAAGTTGTCTAACTTTTTTTTTAATATTATTGAAAATAAGCCTATATATGTACACATGCATTTTCATTTGATTTTTTTAATATATATATATATATATATGTAACTGTACATGTATATTGTACAGTTTACCGTTGCAGATGTTCCCATGGGGGGGCGGGGGGGGGGGACTTGTAGCATGTGAACAAATGGAGAAGGAACCTCATGAGGTATTGCATGATTTTTTTTTTTTACAAGAAGTTCTATATATATTCTAACTCATTTTTAAAAAATCAAATTTTAATGTTCAAGTACATGTGCATTGTGTACAGGTTTCCCATGCTTCGCATGATAGTGCGCGGATTGAGATTCTGATAGGAAAGACACTACATCCATCTCTATTTGATGGACATGATTTGTAGATTTGATTTCAAGATTTAGATAGTCTTAAATTTACTTTTTTATATATTATCTAGATACACTTTCATATATATATATATATATATATATAATTTGATACTTGATACTTGTGAGATCTACAATTTTTGGACATATTTTATTACAATTTTAATATAATTTGTTTTGTTCCAAAAAAGTTAAGTTTTGGATGGTTTTAGTTCTTTTGGCATGTGAATGTGAAGTAATGTTGTTATATAATTTTTTTGGTTTTAAAAACTTTTTAAGTTTTGGATAATTGAACTACTAGTAATGTTGTCATCTATAAATTAATGTTTTGCTTCTATAAATTAATGTTTTTTCTTCTGAACTACATTTGGCATGTTATGTAATGATGTGTTATAATTTGTTTTGTTTTTCTTCTGAACTACATTTGGCATGTTTGTAATGATGTGTTATAATTTGCTTTGTTTTTTAAAATTTAAGTTTTGGATGCTTGAAGTACTTTTGGCATGTGAAGTAATGTTGTGATCTATAATTTTTTTGTTAACTTAAAAGTTAAGTTTTGGATGGTTTCAATCTACATTTGGCATGTGATATAATGTTAAATGTTTTTATTGGATAGTTGAACTATAATTGGCATGGCATGCGAAGTAATGTTATGTATCATATAATCAAAAAGTTTTTAAAACTCAAGTTTTGGATGGTTTCAATCTACATTTGGCATGTGATATTTAATGTTAAATGTTTAATGTTTTAATGTTGCATGATATATCATCAAAAAGTTTTTAAAAACTTAAGTTTTGGATGGTTTCAATCTACATTTGGCACACGTGATATAATGTTAAATGTTTTTATTGGATAGTTGAACTATAATTGGCATGGCATGTGAAGTAATGTTGCATGATATATAATCAAAGAGTTTTTAAAACTTAAGTTTTGGATGGTTTCAATCTACATTTGGCACATGTGATATAATATTAAATGTTTTTATTGGATAGTTGAACTACAATTGGATGGCATGTCAAGTAATGTTGTGATATAATAAAAAAGTTTTTAAAACCCAAGTTTTTGGATGGTTGAAGTACATTAATCATGTGAAGTAATGTTGTGATATAATCAAAAAAAATTTAAAACTAAGTTTTGGATACCAATTTAATCTAAATTTAATGTAAATCCCTTTAATTTTGATTTAATGTTAAATGTTTTAAATGTTTTGATATAATGTTAACTTTGTTTTGATCTAAGTTTTGGATGGTTTCAATCTACATTTGGCCTATGGAAGACTCCCATGTGAAGTATTGTTTTGATTTAATCAAAAAGAGTAAAGAAGTAGTTATATGTATTTATCCCTTTAATCTTGATTTAATGTTAAATGTTAAATGTTTTGATATAATGTTAAATGTTTTGATCTAAGTTTTGGATGGTTTCAATCTACATTTGGCCTATGGAAGACTCCCATGTGAAGTATTGTTTTTATTTAATCAAAAAATAATAAAGAAGTAGTTATATGTAAATCCCTTTAATTTTTGATTTAATGTTAAATGTTTTTAAATGTTTTGATATAATGTTAAATGTTTTTGATCTAATTTTTTTGATGGTTTCAATCTACATTTGGCCTATGGAAGACTCCCATGCATAGACATCGGATGCATTGCGAAGGGGAGGTGGAGGTGGGGGTAGGGGTGGTGGGGCAGGAGTGCCGGCTCTCGCCCGCCTCTTTCAATCCATGACACAGCGGGCACCCTCCTCCGACAAGCAAGTGTCACACAATTTCACTTCACCGCGCTATGGTCGGACCTTGAATTACGGCGACCATTTCGTCTTTTTCGAAGGAGCCCCAAGATGAAGGTGCCTTTGATTCTAGGAAGTGGCGGAGAAAGTCCACCATCCCAACCCATCAGCCCCAAGACACCATGAAGTCGGCAGCTCTTTCAAGTTGGAAATACTGAGAGGGGGCGAGGGGGGGGGGGTGAATCAGTATTGCTTTCAGTTAGAGCATTAGTTAATCTTCAATTGTTATCAATGTTTGTATAATGATAGCAGCAAACAAGAGGAACACAAATGCACACAGTTTTTAAGGTGGAAACCCACCCCAGGACAAAACCACCTAATGCTTTTCTAATAATTCTTTAATATTCAACTCCAATTGAAAATAAAGCTCCAACTTCCTAGAATCTAGAAAAGCATTCTTCTCCATCTCCCACTGGATGGACGCTCCAACACCCGAGATTCTTTAGTAGTCAACTGAACGGATTCCCCAACACCCACTGAGCTACAACTCACCCTAGCACCACCCTACCACCCTATAGAAGAATAAAAGAAGAATGGACTCCCGTACCCAGGAAAATGGTCCAATTTACAAGGATATAGAGTGATGTAGAAGAAGAAGATATACTAGACCATAACCCCAACTTTGACACAACCACCTAATGATGATCCTAGACCTCCCAAAACTGCCTCTTCAACCCTTGGCAGATAGACACTAGTACAATTTGTACAATAATATATTTACAATGACTAAGTACAATGATACCTTTACAAAGATTGTATGCAGTGCTGCCCACTTTAAGACTTCATATGATGAACTTCTTGATGCTATTATGCACCTTGGTTGTTTCTCTTGTCATGCTACCCTCTGTTGCACCTTTCTTTGATTTTATGCCATAGAAAGTCTGGTCCTTTGCAATCCTTGACAACACATGTTCTAGCTTTTTCTTGCCTTCTAGGAGCTCGATATTGAATCTAATGTATCTCTGTTATTATAGATCCTCAATATCTGATTTTCGGTCCTGTAGTATTCCTCTGAGTCGTCTTTCCAATTCCACAGGTCTGACCCAATTTGGATTCTTCAAGAGATATTTATACCCAATTTCTCACAATGCCCTAATTATGGATTGTTTCAGCTGAGCACACTTGTACGACGTGCCACATGTCATTGTTTCTTCATTTGGCTCTGAAATTGATAGAGTGAAAACAACAGAGCATGAAATATCTGCCAATTTTTACAAAATTCCATTCTGATACTCAGAGAGAGAGTTATGACGATTTTACCAAGGTCACTTCTTTGAGATGAATTTCAGGAGCCTGCAAAAACCCTGACTTACATAGATCATATCTACAAAAATATTGCGCACCTTGATCTGAAATTTTTACTGCATATTCCTCAAGGTTTAGGCTTCGCCTCATAAAAATTTCAGCTTCTGAACCTTCGTATAAAAAAATTTAGAGCGAAAATTCCACGATGACCTATTTCAGATGGCCGAATCCCTTGCCTAAGGAGGAAATGAAGATCACAATTTATATGAATGCTTAAGTTGAGAGGGGCTTCAACAAGTGAACGTGGGAGGGATTTTTAGGGCTTAAAAAAATATTAATTATGACTTTTCAATGACCCATTCCCAAACCCCATGGGGTTTTTGAGCCCACTAATCGAGGGGTACAAACTTCAAACATGAATATCTCTCAAACCGTGAAGAATTACATGGCGTGCCATATATCAACGGAAACATATCGACAATTAGAAACCATCAAAAGCATTATTGACCCATAATATATTAATTTGGTAGGTCAAAATTCCCATGCAATATTGGGTTAGCCCCTCGGTCTTTCGCTTGGGTTGACATTAATGACAACCCGTGATCAACAATCTCCCCTTTGGCATTGATGGCAACACAAGTACTCCCCTCACGATCATGACACCTCTTCCTACAACATTCTCTCCCCCTTTGACATCAATGGAAAAAGGGTAACTCCCCTTGAAACACAACCATCCTACGGACTGTACACACTTCCACTCCCCTTTTTATATTTCTCGAAAAATGGAAAATCTAATGAGAACTTGGGAGAATCCCAAGCTTTGGCGAAGATATTCCAATGCTCTGGCGAATATTTAATATGTGATTCTTTTGGTGCTGCTGGAATCTTGCTACTTGTCCAACTACTTGCATAACATCCGGTTGGGAGGCTATTACATATAGAAGAATAATAATCATAGATCTCGTACAACCTTTGATCCACATCCTTAGATGAGTCGTCTATGCTCAATTTGCAACCTCGTTACCATTGGAGTAAGGATGGGTTTGCAATCTTCCATTTTAAATTTCTTGAGAATTTCCTTGATGTACTTGGCCTGACATATAAATATTCCTTTCTCTTGACGAGATATTTGAAGCCCTAAGAAGTATGTCGACTCACCAATTAAAGACATCTCGAAATCACTTTGCACCTTTGTAGCAAACTTCTTACTTAGTCGATCATCATTGCTACCAATTATTGTATCATCCTCTTTAGCTATTAGACATGAATTAGTTCCTTCATCTAGAACATATATGTCATTTGGAGCTCGACTTGCACGTAGCCACAATTTAACCATACACGCCTTTCCCTGATTTCACATTTCGTCAGATTTGAATAGTATTGTGTGTCCTTGATCACACATTTGTCCAACACTGAGCGCATTGTGATTCATGTTTTCAACCAATAGAACATTATTGGCTAGAGAATATTTGCTTCCAAGAGTGAGGCGATACTCGATCCTATAACATTTGAAGATCCATCATTTCCAAAGGAAACGGTTCCATCCTTCTTCTCTTCGTGAGATACAAATTTATTTCTATCTCCAGTCATATGCGTTGAGCAACCGCTATCAACATACCACAAATCTTTGTTCTTTTGAGCCTTGAGAGTGAGAGCACAATTATCATTCTTCTTTTTCTTCCATGTTCGTTTATTCTGTGGCTTCGAAGATTCTTCTAGAGGATTTTCAAGTCTGTAGTCTTTGGTTATGTGTCCAAAGTTTCGACATTTGTAACATTCAATATTATTTCTTAAATGTTCGAATCTATTGATGTTTCGATGAGCCCTGGGAGGTTCATATTTGACAGATCTCCTGGAATTGTATTCATTCCTAGGGTACGTGCGACATTCTACAACTTTATGACCAAATTTTACACATGAATAACAGTAGCCATAAAAAATATGTTGGTACCTGGATGGAAATTTTCGTCGAGGAATTGTCTTCCAAGGTTGTTCTTGCGAATCTTGTCCAATTAATTCTACATGCATGTCAGATCTCGTAGGTTCATTTTATTTTGTTGTAGAAGGTCCTTCTTATTCTTATTTGTAATCGATGCTAGTTTTGTTGTTGTAAGATCGTTGATTGTTGATGAGTTCTTCCAATGCCCTTGAGCTGTTGGCATAGTTTTGGATAGTTTTTACTTTCTTCACTTCCTCACGCAATGGGGACTACTTCGGCTTCTAATTCTTCCCTTTCTTGGTTTCTTTCTTCCAACTTCTTTTGAAGTGACTCTTCAATGCATTTGTGTTCTTCAACTTCAATTTTGAGACCTTGAACTTGTTCTTCAAGAGTTTTGGAACGGATCTTCTCCGCCTTGAGATATTTTATAAGCTTGATTGCTTCCTCATAAAATTCATCTATGGTCCATCCTTATTCTTCATTGTTTGATACCTCTTTCTTATTGTGATTGGGTTTATTGTGCTTGGCCATAAACAATACTCTCTCATTGGCTTCTTCTTCACTATCATTGTCTTCATCGGATGATGAGCTATCTTCTTTAGAGAGAAAGTTCCTTTTGGATCATTGCTTGTTGAATTTCTTAAAGCCTTTAGTTATTTTTGAGTTTCCATTACTTTTGTTTGGACATTTTGCTGCAAAATTCCCAACCTCATTACGAAACTTGAAACATATCAATGGAAGTTTACCTTTGAATTGTCCCTTACCAATTTGTAGTTTTCTCGTGAAGTAAGCATATTCTTCATTTGAAAGACCTTCTTCATCATTTCCCTTTTATTCACACTGCGTGTGCATGTCTTTTCAATTGAAGGTTGTTTATCCTTATTGGTTTTCTTAGATGCAATGAACGCAGTTTCTAGATGTGAAGTACCCTCTTCTTCATCAAGTCTCATTTCATATGCTATGAGAACTCCATGTAATTCCTCTTTCGCCGAGTTTGTCCGATTTGCACTGTATTCTAAGACCGATACCTTTGGGTTGAATCTCACTCGGGAAATGTTCTAAGAATCTTCTGTATAATAGTCTTCTCATCAACTAGCTCTCCCAATCCTTCTAGAGTATTAGTTATTTCATCAACGTATTGAAAGTATGCAACAATGTTGCAATATTCTTTCATTCACGAGTTGCTCAAATTTTTCTCTATAGATTTGAAGCTTTTCTTCTTTGACATTTGAGTCACCCGCATATATATTCATCAAGCTTGTCCCATACATTTTTGGCGGTTTTACAACCCAACACCTTATGATAAGGAGATTCAATAAGTCCACTGATAATAATATTCTTTGCTTTTGCATCATTTACCAAATTCTTCTTACCTTGTTCATCCGCGGTTGATGTAAATCCATTTTGAATAGTGTCCCATACTTCGTAACCTTGCGCCAAGAGATAGACCTCCATTCTTCCTTTCCAAAGTGCATAATTATTTTCATTGAATAGAGGTACACCATTCTTGGTATGCTCCATGACCTCCTTCCAACTGTTAAGCTCGCTATTGAAGGAACCAAGCTCTCCGATACCAATTGATTTGGAAATACCGAGTGAATCGGTATTACTTTCAATTAGAGCATTAGTTAATCTTCAATTATTATCGGTGTTTGTAAAATCATAGCAACAAACAAGAGGAACACAAATGCACACGACGTTTTAAGGTGGAAACCCACTCCGGACAAAAACCACCTAATGTTTTTCTAATAAATCTTTAATATTCAACTCCAATTGAAAATAAAGCTCCAGCCTTCCTAGAATCTAGAAAAGCATTCTTCTCCAACTCCCACTGGATGGATGCTCCAACGCCCGAGATTCTTCGCATGATCAATCGAATGAATGCCCCAACACCCAATGAGCTACAACTCACCCTAGCACCACCCTACCACCTTATAGAAGAATAAAAGAAGAATGGACTCTGTACAGGGAAAATGGTCCACTTTACAATGATACGAATGATGTGAAGAAGAAGATATACTAGACCATAACCCCAACTTTGACACAACCAACTAATGATGATCCTAGACCTCCCAACACTGCCTCTTCAACCCTTGGCAGATATACACTAGTACAATTTGTACAATAATGTATTTACAATGACTAAGTACAATGATACCTTTACAATGATTGTATGAAGTGCTGCCCACTTTAAGGCTTCATATGATGAACTTCTTGCTGCTGTTATGCACCTTGGTTGCTGCTCTTGTCATGCTACCCTCTGCTGCACCTTGCTTTGATTTTCTTCAGTATAAATTATGGTCCTTTGCAATCCTTGACAATACATGATCTAACTTTTTCTTGCCTTCTAGGAGCTCGATATTGAATCTGGTGTATCTCTATTATTACAGATCCTCAATATTTGATTTTTGGTCCTATAGTAGTCCTCTGATTCATATTTCCAATGCCATAGGTCTGACCCAATTTGGATACTTCAAGAGAGTGTTATACCCAATTTCTCACAATGCCCTAATTATGGATTGTTTCAGCTGAGCGCACTTGTACGGCGTGCCACGTGTCACTGTTTCTTCATTTGGCTCTGAAATTGATAGAGTGAAAAATAAAGACCATGAAATATCTACCAATTTTTATAGAATTCCATTCCGATACTCAGAGAGAGAGTTATGACGATTTTACCAAGGTCACTTCTTTGAGATGAATTTCAGGAGCCTGTAAAAACCCTAACTTACACAGATCATATCTCCAAAAATATTGCGCACCTTGATCTGAAAGTTTTACTGCAGCTTCCTTAGGATTTTTGATTCACCTCATAAAAATTTCAGCTTCTTAACCTTCTTAGAAAAAAAGTTAGAGCGAAAATTCCACGATGACCTGTTTCAGATGGCTGAATCCCTTGCCTAAGGAGGAAATGAAGATCACAATTTATATGAATGCTTAAGTTGAGAGGGGCTTCAAAAAGTGAACGTGGGAGGGATTTTAGGAGCTTAAAAAATATTAATTATGACTTTTCAATGACCCATTCCCCAACCCCATGGGGGTTTTAGCCCACTAACTGGGGGTACAAACTTCAAACATGAATATCTCTCAAACCGTGAAGAATTACATGGCATGCCATATATCAACGGAAACATCTCGACAAGTAGAAACCATAAAAAGCATTAGTTACCCAGAATATATTAATTTGATAGGTAAAAATTCCCATGCAATATTGGGTTAGCCCCTGGTGCTGCTTGGGTTGACATCAATGACAATCGTTGATCAAAATTCCAGTCAAATCTGGCTCGACGAGTTCCAGCAGCGATGGCGCAAGCAGCGATAGCTCGACCTATGTGGAGAAAAAGCTCAAAGACGACTCTGGCTCCTCTTTCGCTTCGGAGATTTCCTCCCAGCACTCCAAGGGAGTAGCTGATGATCTGGAGGACTACAGTTGTCCAATTGTGGAGGAGAATCCTCCTACACACGTCGATAGCTAGCTTGATGTCGGGGTCCTCTTTAGTTTTTTTGAAATTTTGTCATATTTTTGCAATCAATCGTGCTTTCCGAACACTCTATGTCCGCTCGGTTTCCCGATATTGGGCAACATCTCTAGATTTGGTTTCTCGGTTATGGGCAGCCCCTTTTCTATTTTTTTGATTCAGAGCCCCTCTGATTGTTTTGATTTAATGAAAAAGAGTAAAGAAGTAGTTATATGTATTTATCCCTTTAATTTTGATTTAATGTTAAATGTTTTGATATAATTTTAAATGTTTTGATCTAAGTTTTGGATGGTTTCAATCTACATTTGGCCTATGGAAGACTCCCATGTGAAGTATTGTTTTGATTTAATAAAAAAGAGTAAAGAAGTAGTTATATGTAAATCTCTTTAATTTTGATTTAATGTTAAATGTTAAATGTTTCAAGATATAATGTTAAATGTTTTGAGCTAAGTTTTGGATGGTTTCAATCTACATTTGGCCTATGGAAGACTCCCATGTGAAGTATTGTTTTGATTTAATCAAAAAGAGTAAAGAAGTTGTACATTATGCCTTTAATTTTGATTTAATGTTAAATGTTAAATGTTTTGATCTAAGTTTTGGATGGTTTCAATCTACATTTGGCCTAGATGGAAGACTCACATGTGAAGTATTGTTTTGATTTAATCAAAAAGTTTTTAAAATTCAAGTTTTGGATGGTTGTAGTACATTTGGCATTTTAAGATTGCTTTTGATCTCTACATACTCTTGTTTGAGTGAAAAAATTTCCAATAGGAAGAACATAGCTTTTCAATGCAACTAACCATATCAATTGAGCTCTAATTGAAAAAAAAGTAAAGAAATAGATATATGTATTTATCCCTTTAATTTTGATTGGAAATATAAGAAGTACATATATGTTTGTTGAAATCGGGTCAATGTCATTTATGCACTCAAATAGGTAGCCTTGTTGATTTATAAATTGGTAAATTAATGACATTCAGTTAATTGCATTCTAGAACATAGAACATATCTGACCATTGGATAGAAAAATTTTGTACTATATTTTCAATTAGGAATAGAGATGTGGGTCAAATCCCACCAAAAGTCGAAGAAGTGCTCTGAGTCTCTTGTCTGAAAGGAATCTTCGTACAAAACTATACTGTGGATGATTTATTTACATTGTGGATACTTTTTATCAAAAAAGCCCACAATAAAAATTGGGCAGATTTAGTTCGTGGATATATCCAGTACATGCAACATTTTTCATCAATGCACATAGAAAAACTACTTTCGGTTAATTACATTCTAGAACATATATATTGAGTACGTGAATAATTTTTCATCAATGCACATAGTAAAACTACTTAAACAATTAATTGCATTCTAGAACGAATATATATATATCCAATACATGTAACATTTTTCATCAATGCACATGTATAGAAAAGCTAATTTCAGTTGATACTAGAGCACGCGCATGTACCAAAACAATTTGTACATGTGAAAACACTTGCACAAATAACATAAGAAGCTCAATTTTTAGTTGAGTATTGGAAGTTATAAAACATATTTAATCCAAAGAGAATAAATTGTTGGGCAGTTCAATCAAAAAAATTCCAATGGAATTCCATCTTCAATGATCTGTTCATGATCTGATTTTGACATTTTCCATTTCTTAATTTTTGTTTTTTTTCTTTGATTGAACCTTTATCAAATTTATGTGTATTGCACACACCAAGTGACTATATTGACAACTTATGACATTAGGTTCATAGTCTTCAAAGTAAAAAAAATCCCCACTTTGATTAGTTTCTCTGAAAAAAATAACCTTTAAAGTGTAATAGATCCTCTTTCATATTGAAATCCGTGATCATTATAGTTTTCTAATAATTTCATTTTTTCGATTCAAAGTGCAACGCATCAAATAATACTTCACATTTTTCATCGTTGTCAATAGGTGCAATTACAATAAAAACATCTCTTGCAATAAAACAAACTTAACAAAATTATACATATTTAAATTTATTTCTAGATCTTTAAATCATTAGAAAGAAATTCTAATGTTACCTTCTCTAACAAGATCGAAACTTGATCACCATCGGATGATATTGTAGTTTCCTCTGATTGCATTTCTTCAAACATTGCAACATGCATTTTTCCCTTTTGTATTTAGCTCACAGTATGTTTCCAATCGCTTACATACATTTTGTTTTCACTGACGCTCATTGGATGTTGTGTTGTCTATGCAAACATGACAAAAACAAAAATATTTTATTTTATCCAATGCAAACACATTTCTGGACGACTTTGTTTTAATTGAATGAAATTTTCTAGTCCCTTTTATTGTTTCAACGTCATTTCCAATTGATCTATCTACGTCTTCGATCCCAATATGCCAGAAAAAACTTTATATGGAAAATTCAAATAAGAACGTAAATATGATATCAAATACAATCAAAGATAATCATTGCACGATAAAATTAGATTTCTAATAAAAATTAAATTGAATGTACCTTTGCACTTCCCTTGATGGGTTAGTCTCATGGATTAGAGTAGAAATACACCATTGAACAACTTCTTTTGCATCCACAAGTTGGCTTGCAGAGGGGTTCATTTGATATCTTCGAAGTGCTCGTTTTATGCATGCCCCTGCACCGTCATGTTCTCCTTTTCCATGGCCAGTGTCAAAGAAATTCCAACAATGTTTAATGCAGGTTTTCCTATGAATACAACACAACCAAAAGAATGATTGTGTAGATTTGAATTGACATCACGTATCAGTCTGACCATATCCAATGTTCATTGAATGTTATTCCACGATTTTTCAAAGAATTATAAATTTTTCCAAAACAATGTTGTACAAAATATGTATCATGTATATGACCGTCACTGATATAAAAGTGATATTCTTTAATGATATGTCGATTTTCACTCGTGCTTTCTATATGATCGACGTTTTGTTCAACATGTCTATATAGAATATGAACGAGCATGGAGACTTGGTCAGAATGATAGTATTCACTCTGAATTTCTTTTTGTGGAACAGATGTGTAGTTTTTTGCAAAATCAATCATCGACAAAATGGTCACTCGGTGGAAAAAATTCACGAGATTTTTTTGAATTACAAGTCTTGTCATCGAGCTCTATGGGAATGCTTGGTGTGTTTGTAAATTTCTATCTCAAACTTTCTCAAAAAATTCTATCACAAAAATTTCGTCTTCTCGTAATTCAATTCTTTTAACACTATTTTCACCTTGAATCGATGTATGGATATATTCATATCTCTTCCATTTCACTTTCATGTTGGACAATGATTGATCATTTATATCGGTAATATTTGTTTTTGAAATTTAGTCAAATTACATGATCATGGCATTTGTTACCACCAACACATTTATTTTTGTAAAATAGTTCATCGCTTTCTCTTTCACATATAATTTGAGATATGAAATCACGGATAGTGGAAGGAGGAGGTGAATCCTTCCATAATGTTCTACCAAAATCAAGGAATGTGTCATAATATAACTGAAATTCCACATGATAACAACAACAACAAGTGTCGCGTATGGTGATAGGTTTTACATACCATGGTTTTTGTTGAACAAAAGCACTGATTGAAACATGAATTTCACGATTCTCTTTGAACTTGTTGAATAAATCTATCCGAGTGGTTTCCAAGAAATATTTTTCATGTTCTTCGTGCTCGATTTCATGCTATTATTCTTCGCATCACATGCTTTTGCGCTTGGCGAAGCACGAATTTTTCTTCCAATATTCATATATTATATTTTTAACATTTTCTCCAAGTCTATCTTTGTATGGTTGCCTACAAATAGCTCTCCAACAAGCGAGTTCATCATTTACATCTATTTGCAGCCGAAATTTCTGATGTTTGTGTAAATTTTTTCGCGAGGTTCATAATGCTCATGCCATAGATGTTACCAAATGATTCTCTTTAGTACTTGATGAAACCATTTCCATATGTATTCCTATATGTACAATTGAAACATTTTTCTGTCTAGATCTCCTAATTGAATTTATAGCACTACTTATATTTTGTATCACATTTTCCTTCATTTTTTTTTTAATCTTTGGTTGATTTTTGAATACTTAGTAGTGTCGTTGCTTTTTTTAATTTCCTTAATGATAGGAGACCTTTCAACATTTGAGCTTGAACTGTCACCTGCTCCTTTATGAAATACGTTTAAAATGCGGTTAACACGATATCGTATATAATGGTCAGGTTTTTTATCTCCATATGTGTGAGTGTCAACATTTTCTAACATCTCATCATCGACATCCGATTTCATATGTACATATTCGAATAAATAGTAAATAATAATTTTACATATTCAATAAATAACTAAATTAATAAATATATTTATAATTTAAATAATAAGTGCTTGTGTTCAATATATATATATATATATATATATATATATATATATATATATATATATATATATACCTTGTGATTCAATTTCTTCACTTGAATTTCTTTCAATATTTTCACCATCTTCAATCACTGGTTCAATATCTCTTTCACTTTCTCTTTCAAAATTTTGTATCTCATCATCAATGTTTTGAGGAATATTTCTCTCTGTTTACATTGCAAAATATTTTTCTTGAATTAGTTCATCAAATAAAAATTAAGCTTCACATTTTACACTAGAAAAATTTTAAATACCCGCTTCAATTTCTAGTTGAGGGTTGATTTTTCCCCTTCAATATTTGAGAGTGCTTCTATCCTTCTTTTACGAGATTGTCTCGCTCTCTTCTCTAGGTTCCTCGGGGTCTCTTTTTTCAATCATATTTTCTCACACAATTCCTTCGATTTCCCATGATAATAGAGTATGAAGATCAAAAAAAATTCCTTCAAAAAATTTAGACAATAACTCAATTAGAAAAAGCATCACAAAAGATTTAATTTAAAAAAAATCATTTTAAAATTTTTGCAAAAAAATACATACTCCAATCCAAAACACTTACTTTAAGAAAATCGGAGAAAAAATGTCTTATAAAAATGAAACGAAGCTCAAAAAGATTTACTTCAACTCAAAACATGTACTCTAAAAATTCGAAATTAAGCCCAAATCTATACTTTAAAAATAAAAATGAAGAACAAAAAACATCCAAAAAAATGTATCACATACCTCCAAGAAATGTCCTTTGAATGTACATCCAAGAAAATTCCTTAAACCCAAAACAATTCTTTGCAAAAATCGGACCGCCTCTAACAAATGTCTTCCAACAAAAGTCCTTAAACCCAAAACAATTCTTTGCAAAATCATACCGCCTCCAAGAAATGTCCTTAAACCCAAATCTCCAAGAAAAGTATTTAAACCCAAACCAAGACCTTTGTAAAATTAGACCAAATGTGCGAAATGTGTGAAAATTATGAATGATTTCGCAGAAATTTATATTGCCGCGAAATGTTTTTTTGGAGGGGCTCCACGAAATTTTCCGGCCGACGGAAAAGTAGGCAGAAGTTCAGCCGAACTTTGAAAAAAAAGTTCGGCCGAACTTTGAAAAAAATTCGGCCGAACTATTAAGGCGTGAGACTTAACGACCCTTTTGCGCAAAAACTAGTTTGGCCGAACTTTGTAGAAAAGTTCGGCCGAACTAACGCGTCACCAGTTACGCAGATCCAAGCTCTGAATATGTTTATGCAACTTTGGACTGATTAACATCCATGAAACATTCTGAATTAACTGTCGGAACCAAGGCAAGCATTTTTAGAATTGAATCTACTTTCAGGAAATATAAATTTTATGGAATTTCATAAATATTTACTAATTTTAATTAATTTTGTAATAAAACGGGTGCAAACAATTTCTGAGGGTCATTGTGATTCAGTGAAATCAAAATTCTGTATCGCCCAAAATACATTGTAAAAAAATTGAAAAAATTGTGGGGCATTACATTGGTCTGTCGTCTCTAATGGGTAGCTTTTATATTTTTAGTTTATAACTTATATGTTAAGAAATTTCTTGCGTCGCAAAACATATTCAAAATATGCAGTTTTTTCATATTGGACCAGTTCAAAAAATTCTAGTAATTATGATATGCATCCATTGGCTTTGTAAATATGACGAAACCAAAGTAGACTCTGTCTAGATTATTGTAACACATTTTGTTTTCTCAAAAACACAAATTTTCAAAGAATACAACATTGCGTATTAACATGACTTCTTATGAATTCTTTGATTGTTAAAAAAAACACACTCAAATAAATGCTAATTTGACATATCAAATGTGCATAAAAAAATTCCAAAAAATAAGTAATAGAAAGCTAACAAAATTTCTGACAACTTTTATTTTTATCACAAAATGAAATTCTAAATAGAAAAATTGCTATAGTTTGCAGAAAGTTGAAGAATCGAAAAAAATGAAAGTTTTTTCTCAAAAAAGGGCAAAAAGTGTAACCCAACTTCACATTTTCACCGATCAACTTTTCAATAACATAGTATTTCATAGCTGAAGCCACTGGATTACCAAAGACATAAGAAATATGATTTAAAAATAGAGAAATTGAAGGTGAAGGATGGAAAAGTTTTCTAAAAAACCCAGGTATGGATACTAGCATCTTTAAAAAGGGGATCCTAGCACAACTCTTAAATAAAAATGGAGGAATTTGTTACTGATAATCCAAAAATTCATTACCTGTGAGGGAAGGTTCAAATTCATATTCTTTTACCATGCTGGGATGTTAATTAATTTTCTTGAAGATATTGAAATAAACCTTCCATAGTTTTTATTGCATAGCTTGAAAAAAATGGCAGGAATTGTTCAGAAGAAAATTTAGTTTATACACAATACAATGTATCATCATGGGTTAATAAAAATTCTCATTGAATTTCACCTTAAAAGCCTAGGGGACACTTGCAAAAATTTCCTAATTCGGAACCATTTCCAAGAAGGAGACCAAGAACAACCTAGTTGTAGAAAGGAAAAAAGAAGAAGAAAAAGAAAAGTTGAAAATGAACAACCATTCCAGGAATAGTCAGAGGATGAAATGCCCATTGCAGAACTTTTGGGAAAATTTAAGAAGCAAAC
Organism: Pinus albicaulis; assembly: GCA_034641835.2. Lineage (NCBI taxonomy): Eukaryota > Viridiplantae > Streptophyta > Pinopsida > Pinales > Pinaceae > Pinus > Pinus albicaulis. The sequence continues at coordinate 397,542,872 of CM076584.1, forward strand.
TGATAAAAATAAGGAGGGTAGCATAAAAGGGTAGGGTAAATCCATAAACGCAGAAGAGCTTAAGATAAGGAAAAATAAGGCCAAAATTCAAAATCCTCCTGAACCGGTAAGAAGAAGCTATAGACTCAGAAAGACAACAAAAGAACCACCTTCAAAAGAAACAAAATTTGTTGATTTAGAAGAGGATCCTAGGGTTCCATCACCCACTTCTATTTTGCCCACTCAGAGTCCGAGTTGAAAAACTCCAGAGATTGACCCAGTGCAGCAGCAAATTTATGATTATATTGAGTCTTTGGAGAAAAGAGATGTAGGAAAGACATCAGTATTTGAAGACCAGCCTCACTGTCCACAAGAACCTCTAGTTTTGAATACTCTAAGACAAGAGATATTTGAAATAGAGACACTAAACATCATATTAAATAGGAACATGAAGCATTGAAGTTGCAAAACCAGATTGAGAAAACCATAAATGATAACTCTCTCCTACATCTGGGTTTATGGTTCAAGAAGAACAAAAACTTAAAAAATAAGAATAAACAGCTAAACAACAGGTCATAAACCTGAAATATAAACTTCTAATGAGAAAGCCAAGGTTAGCTATAACCAAAAGGAAGGCAAAGAAGATGAAATTAGATATTTTAGCAGAGGTCTCAGGGCAAATGTAGTAACATGATAAGACTCAAAATTTTGTGTTTTTTGCATGAGGACATGCAATTGTCTCCTCGTGGGGGAATGTAGAGCCTCAAGACTGCCTCAATTTTGACACTCCTTTTCGCTATCTTCCTTATTTTTTACAACACCATATGTTCAAACAACTGTTGAAATGCACATTTTTACTTGGTAAGGTATCCTAATGATCTATTTTTCATATTTCCAATTGTTCCTTATTATTAGAATGAAACTTGTATTGAGCTACATAATTAATACAATTATGCAACCAAACTCTGTTTCTGTAGCCACCGCCATGGTTCAACAGGTTCTGAGGAATTAATGGAGCGGCGAAACATATGGATAGTTGACAAATGATCCAGTCATGGATCTTATCCTATCCATCCATCCAGAATCAAGCAATAAATCGCCATAAATGCGGTCAAAGGAACGGTCAACCAGAAGCTGGAGTAAGCGAGCGAGGAAGTCTGAGGCTTCATGATTTGTTCTGCCACGTAGAAAATCATGAAGCAATGAATCTTAGAAGGTGTTAGAGCCTCAAACATTCAACGCCAGGCTTTTATAAATATCAGACTGAGTAATTGTGTAAACAATACGAATTATTGCAAGAAATGTGATATCTTTAAAACTCTATTTTTAATCGCTAATCAAATGAAGAAGTGTTCTGGAGTTCTAATGTGAAATTATTAAAGAGTAGATTCAAATCCATATGTTGTGGAGGGCCCCTGCAATGGAAGAGATTTAATTTCGTTTTTTTTATTGCATTTAGATGTTATTTCATAGCTTAATTCTTATGCGTTTACAGTGTGCTGTAGCATAGATACATGCTCTGCTTTCATTCTTAATTTCATTGCAATTATTTTTAGATTAACAGCGTTGATGTTTAATTTATCATTGTTATTTCATTACTTGTTATCCTCATTTTCGGAACGTCATTATGTTAGAGTAGATGCTCTGTTTCTCTCATTTGAATAGATTTATTTCCTAGAAGGTTAAAACACATAGATAATTTATCACAAGAGCTTGGAAGAATTAGTTTATCATTGATTATTTTATCAAGAATTAGATTAGTTCATTTTTACGTAGTAGAAGTTTATCATATATTAGTTTCCGTGAGACATATTTGAAGTAGTGATAGAAGATTTATTTTCTAAATTTTAAGTCAATTTTGTCTTGTGAGCTCAAATAGATTTATTTCATAAACAATGATTTCTTTTCTAAGAATAAAATAGTTTTTAGTGATTCTTTGGGTTAAGTTTCATTCATTAAATATAAAACTTAGAATTGCTTTTTGGTTTTAGAATTTTAATTATTCTCAAAATTAACCCTTAGTTACTAACAAGAATTGTCATTTCAATCTCTAGCACTTATTTAAATTTGGATTTAGTTTATTTTTCATAATTTAGTCTCTTAAATTCATTTATGAATATCTAAAATATTTTTTTTTTTCAAAAACAACCTTCACATATAAAATCACCAAAATAAATTAAATAAGAAAGGCTTCTAGCATATATTGTGCATTTTCACTTCACAAGATTACCAACTCCGGTCGATAATTTATGATAGCAATTTAAGTTAATTAACTTGACTAAACAATAGGTCTCAATCAAGATACAGGTTTAACAGAAATGATACAGTTAGAGATGGTAGGTTCATGGATACACCTGATAGGAGGGATAATGACTGTGGATTTCATTCTAGTTCTGGTTAAGAGAGACAATGTCACCATTACCATCCATATAGGAGGAGTGAGTAGTAGTATTTTCTAGAAGAGTTTATGAAAGAAAATCCACCTACCTTCGATGGAGAAATGAAGAAGTCATAGGATGAAAAATCTTGGTTACTTGGGATGAATAAGTTTTTTAGATTACATGAGTACTCTGTGAATATGAAAGCAAAGATAGCTACTTCCAGTCTTAAAGGTAAAGCAAACATTTGATGGGAAGATGTAAAGAATGTCAGAGGTCTTTAGGAAGAGCATTTGACTTGAAGTGATTTCAAGAGACTTTTCAGGAATAAGCATCTATCTAAGAGATACTATGATGACATGGCAAAGGAATTATATCAGTTGAAGATGGGATCTATGACTGATGAGGAGTACACTGGAAGGTTCTTGGAGTTATTGAGGTATGTGTCTTATCTTAAGGAGGAGAAAGCAAATATTAAGATATTCATCAATGGGTTGCATATATCATTTAAGGACAAGATAAAGTTTGATGAGCCTAGATCATTGGAGGAATCCATTAGAAAGTTGAAACACTATTATGAGAAATTGAAGCATAGGTTTGAAGCTAAGTAGGATGAAAGGTAACGACAATAATAAAGGAAAGTGAGATAAGAAGTGAGGAATATTACTAGATGCATGTAGCAAAGAGAATGAAGTGTCACACAGGAAGTTCAATAGAGTCGACAAAGGATAGGGATTTCAGTTTGAGGAGCAGAACAAGGGTGATGGAAATAAGCCTTTACGATGTTGGAATTGTGGCAATGATCATCGCAGGATAGATTGTCCACAGAAACAGGGTGGAATACACTTATTTATAGTGCTCAGGAGGCACAGACAGTGCGTGATGTTGGACATAGTATTCCATGAATTTATGCAACTTTGGATAGCAAAAATCTATTATTGATATGGACGATAAGCTTTGTGATCAAGTTGTTTTTGTTTTGATTGACCCTCAATCTAATTATATTTATGTTTACCATGAAGTGGTGGATAAGTGTGGTTTTAATAAATAATTACATGCATAATCTTGGTTAGTGTAGTTGGATACAGGTACAAAGAAAATAGTTCATCACTTCATAAGATCTTGTGCATTTGAGTTTAAGGACATTCCTACATCAACACATTTAAATATACTTATGTTGGGATCATACAATATGTTGTTGGGTATGGATTTCTTGTATATTCATAGACTAAGGTGGAATGTTATGATAAGGATTTTGAGTTCTTGGATGACAATGGGGAACAAAGAATCTTGTAGGGTAAGAAGAAGTCGACATCAGTTAGAATGGTTACAACTATATAGGAAAAACATAGTCGCAGGAAAGGGTGTGTCTTGTTTGTTGTACATATTTCTAGTGACAAAGGTAAGGATGTTGAGGATGCTGAGGTATCAAACAAGTACACGATGTTGTAGGAGTTTTAGGATGTATTCCCAACAAATATCTTAGAGTTACCTCCTTATAGGGAAGTGGAATTTTCTATCGAGTTAATGCCATGAGAAACACCAGCATCGAAGGTACCGTACATGATGAGCACTCCGAAATTGGTGGAAGTGAAGTTTCCGTTGAAGGAAATGATTGACAAAGGATATAATAGGCCAAGTGTGTTGCCCTGGGGTGCACTAGTATTGTTTGTGCAGAAGTAGGATGGTACTCTTAGGTTATTCATTGATTAAAAGTAGTTGAACAAGGTGACTATTAAGAATAGGTGTCCATTGCCAAGGATTGATGACTTGTTTGACCATTTGAAGGGAGAAACAATGTTCTCGAAGATTGATTTGAGATCTGGGTACCATCAGGTTTACATCAAAAAAGAGGAAATTTACAATACTACTTTCTGGACCAGGTATGGGAATTATGACTTTGTTGTATTTCTTTTTGGTTTGTCTAATGCTCCAACTAATTTTAGGTGCTTGACGTATAACGTGATGCATCCTTACCTAGACAAGTTTGTGATTCTATTCATTGATGATATATTGATATATTCTAAGAATGAGGAAGAACATGCCAAAAACCTAGCATAAATGTTGATATTTATCAGGAAACATCATTTTTATGCCAAACTTAGTAAATTATGTTTCTTTCAGACAAAGGATCGTTACTTAGGGCATGTGGTTTCCAAGGAAGGTATAACAGTGGACCCATAAAATATCAGAGCTATTATGGAATGGGTAGCTCCTAGGAATGTGGATGAGGTCAAATAATTTATGGGGTTAGTAGGTTATTACAAGCGGTTTATCAGAAACTTCTCACAAATTTCCTATCCTATTACATCATTGCAGAGAAAAGGAAAACAAATTGAATGAACAGAGGAATGTGTAACCAATTTTGTGTAGTTAAAACAATTGTTGAAAAATTCTCCAGTTCTGATCATTGCAAATACGTATAAAGAGTTTGTGGTATGTACATATTCTTGCAAAAGAGGACTTGTTCAGGTTTTGATGCAGGAAGGACATGTAGTATGCTATGAATCGAGGAAACTGAATGATAACGAGCATAAATATGTAACACATGATCTTGAGTTGGTAGCGATCATCCATGCATTGAATATATGGAGACACTATCTTCTTGGTAGGAGGTTCATCTTGATGAGTGATCACAGTGGATTGAGATACTTATTTGAACAACCAAATATGAATGCCATGTAAGCTAGGTGGTTGGCGACGATCAATGAATTTGACTTCAAGATCAGGTACATTAAAGGAAAAGATAACATGATTGTAGATGCTCTTAGGAGGAGAGTATAGGTAAATCACATTGAAAATATTAGTTCATATGGGAAATATTCACAGGATCAGATCTTTGCAGGTAGGCCAATAGGATGATAGGTACCAAAAACTTAAGCACAAGTTACAACAACAAGGTACAGGTGAACAAGATGTGGACTATCATCTCATAGCAAATGGCTTGTTCAGATTTAGGGATAAGATCTACATGTTAGAAAAAAATGAGCTAAAGAAGCTTATCTTATGATAATTTCATGTTAAGCCATATTCAAGCCACCCAGGATATCATAAGACATTGACAATGGTTAAGAAGTTTTACTATTGGCCAAATTTGAAGAAAGAGGTGGAAAAGTTTGTGGTGATATGTTTGGATTGTCAACAGGTAAAAGTAGAGTGTAAACATCTAGGTGGTTTATTGCAGCCGATTCCGATTCCAGAGTGGAAATGGGAGGCCATTTCTATGGATTTTATACAATTTTACCGAGTACATCTAGAAAACATGATTCTATTATGGTTGTGGTGGAAAGGTTGACTAAGGTAGCTCACTTCATTCTAGTGAACTCTACGAGTTTAGCTAGTGAGGTAACTCAAGTCTTTATTAGGGAGATAGTGAGGTTAATTGTATTCCTAGGAAGATTGTGTCAGACTGAGATGCCAAGTTCACTTCCAAGTTCTAGAAAGAGTTGTTTGAAGGTTTGGGTATAGAGTTGGCCTTTAGTACAACTTATCATTTGCAAACAAATGGAAAAACATAGAGGGTCAACATGATTTTGGACGACATAATGAGGATGTACGTTATGCATCAAAAATGAAAGTGGGAAGAGTATCTACCACTAGTTGATTTTTCTTACAACAGTGAGTATCCAGAGTCACTGAGGATGAGTCGTTTGAAAAACTTTATGGGCGGAGTTGTAATACTCCCACCAGTTGGAGTGATCCAATGAACATGGTATTGATAGGACCAGATATGTTGGTAGGGATGGAACATGAAATGCAGGTTATCAAGAAGAATTTAAAGGTAGCACATGACATGAAGAAGAGTTATGCAGATCAACACAGGGTGTTTAAAGAGTTTTAGGTTGGGGAACAAGTATAATTGTGTATCAATCCCAAGAAGAGCACCTAGAGGATTGGATCATGTGCCAAGATGGAACCTTGGTATTGTGGGACTTTCATGATTCTTGAGAGGATTGGACTAGTAGCCTATCGACTTTCACTGCCTCTAATAGTGAAAGTCCATGATGTTTTCCATGTGTCATTGCTTAAGAAGTATGTGAAAGATTAAAATCATGTGATTGAATGGTCTGTATTGTAGGTGGAACCAGAAGGATAATTTCAGCTGGAATGTCAGTGCATTTTGCAGCAAAATATGATCATGCTCTATAATTGAGTAATCAAGTAAGTTAAAGTGCGGTGGAAGCATTTTAGGCCCAATGAAACTAAATGGGAGATGGTTGATAAGATGTGGGTCATGTATCCTTCTCTATTCGTTGGTTGAGCGGATGTATTTTGGTATATGTTTTGATGTTGTGTTTTGGTTATGTCTATGTATTTAAATACCACATTGAGCTGTGTTATAAAGCTCTAATAAGCAGTATGATGTTCATGATATGCTATTTATGTTTTAAGTAGATGGATATGATGTAAATGATGCATCGAGTTGTGTTATAAAGCTCCATGGGAAACATGCGTTTTGTTGGTTTGTAGGTGTCATTGAATATCGAGGATAATGTTCCTCCAAGGGGGAGAGTTTTGTAACAACCTTGGTTAAAAATCCATGTAATAAAGTTAATAAAGGAAAAAATAAGACCAAGGTCATAGTACACATATTCCAACCTAAATGTTGGGCAAAAATATAGTGACGGTCATTGGTGATGAATTAATGGCTATGAAATTGGAAAATGCATTAGCAATGGTAAAGTGGCATTAATTGAATTTTATTTATGAAATAAAGGAAAATAGGAGAAAATAAAGGTGAAAGGTCACATAATTGCATGAGGAGGAAAATTAAAGGAAAATACAGGAAAAATGAAGAAAGTAGAGGCCTTAATGAAAAAAAGGATTCTAAGGATCAATTCATGTTTTTATTTTATATTTTATTTTATTTATTTATTTTATTTTATTTATTATTTATTATTTATTTATTATTTATATATATATATATATATATATTTATTTATTTAATTTAATTTAATTTAATTTTTTATTTAATTTTTATTTTTTATTTATTTATTTTTAATTAATTAATTATTATTATTATTATTATTATTATTTTTTTCTTTCAGTTTTAGCTTGGAGCTCTCTCTTTATTCTCTCTCCCACACTCTTGAACACTTAGAGTTTTCTTGGAGCCTTCTTGGAGCACATTGGATTTAGAGAAAGAAGGAAAAGGAAATGAGGAAAGTGCAAGGGAACAAGTGGGTCGACGACTACAGTGGGATTTCTTTGCAAGTACCAAGTTGCATGTATGATTTAATTGCTAGTTTTGGCATGCATGGTGTATGCATGTGGTTACTGGCATGGAGGATTCTCTGGATTGAAAATGGTTTTTCCTAGCCTTTCCATTTTCAGGATAGCCATGGTGTTGTGGGTTTTCCCTTTTTTTATCTGATTGGTTCTCATGTTCCTTATGGTTGTGTGTTGAGTTATTAGTTCTTAGAGCCTTGGTTGGAAAAACGCTCTGGAAGCCTTGGAACAACTTGGGTTGAGTTACTAGTCTTGGAAGCCTTGGTTGGACAAACACTTTGGACCCCTTAGTGGGTTGAGCTACCAATCCTAGAGGCTTGGTTGGACAAACACTCTGGATCCTTGTGATAACTGTGGGTTGAGTTACTAGTGTTGGAGTCGGGTTGGAACAAATGCTCTAGAGCCCTGGACAAATTGGGTAGAGATCGATATGCTTGATGTTAGTGATGTTCGAACATGAAGTGGAATCACTAGTTGAAGGTTTGAGGTGGTTTGACCTCTGGAAGGCCTGGTTTGGTTATGTTTGGTTTATTCCATGAGATTCCACATTCATGCTTGGAATATGGCATGGGGGTGATTGGCTAAAAGAGAGATTTAGTTTAGCCCCATCTATGGTTGTGTGGTACATGGAAGTACCTGACTTTGTTGGATTTTTCATATGCTAATAAGAGCTCTTTTCCTCTTGTCTTTTACGAGTAAATGTGCTAGTTAGGATGTGGCTTTGATGGCTGTTCTATCAATGTTATTATTCTGGTTATATGCTGGTTATAAGCATGGTTTCATGAAAAATTTTAGTTTTGGATCTCATCATGTTTTGATTGGTAAATGAAGGGTTATTGAATGCATTACCTAATATATGCTATTGAAACTATTATGAGAGGGAAAAAAAACCTTCTTGATGTTTTTCAGTTCAGTATGAGACCCCTGTGTTCAGATATGCGTTTATAACCTATATATTACACACTCACAAAATGTTTAACGAAATGTGTGTCATGGTTAGTGTTATAGGCCATTTTGTCACATTTGGTCGATATTCCTTCAAAACATGCTCATTCACATCCTTGAACACCTTGTCATCATCCCTATACAAATACCTAAGCATGACTCTCTCAAAACCCTGAATTTATGACCTTAACTACTTCATTTCCGTGTTTTTTAGGCCCAAGGCATCCTGGCCCTTTAGGGACCAACGTTCACCAGTAGGTTGGCCCTCTTTGGACCTGCATTGATCACCAGCAGGTGGCTCTTGGCTGGGGGTGCATTGATTCTAGAAATTTAGGAAAAATAAAAATAATCTTGAAGCTTCCTCTTCTAGAAGCTTCCATAGGTTGTTCTAAATATTTACCTTGGATAAAAGTCTTGAATCCTATCCCATCCTACCTTGGTGATTTCACCCCTTATCCCTTGATCTCATCCTCCCATCAAGAGTGGATCTCAAGCCTATATTGGTAAATGGATAATAACTCCTAACCTACCATCCTCTCCTATATATTTACGGCCATCCATAAGCTAGGGGTTGGATTTTGGAGATATATTCTACCCTTATGCTACTGCTGCTGTGAGGGTCATTATTCCATGCATTAGGGTGACATATAGGTACACTTTGTGACAAGGAAGGATAAGAAAACTCAGAGGAGATATTATACAAGATCAACTTCTATATTTGGTTGTAACTCTCTCCATTTCTATTAATACAAAGAGTTCATTGTTTTCCTATATGTGATGTTATTATGTCATGTATTTCGATGCCATGTTGATCCATTGAATAAAGTGATCGGATAATGATAGATAAATATCATAGATCGTTGGTTTGTGTTGTTTTTATATGAAGGTTCTAATTATAACGATTAGAGCTAGGATTGTAGCGTATAATCCAGGAGAGGAACGAAGCTTACATCAGATTCCAGGTAGGCTTCATCCCATTGTCCATTTACTTAAGGAAAACACTATCTTCTTTTCTTTCTGTTTTTATAGACTAGGCCAACAAGTCTAGGGAAGGTACTTCTATCCGTATTCGTAGATTCCACATAAAAAATTAGCGACTCCACTGTGGAACAATGTATTCCCTTGGTGGTTTCCTTGTCCTTAGTGCTTGTTCTACCTCTTCTTTAGACCTTCACTATCTTACTCAGTGAAGAATAGACCTAGGAAGACCCTTTCATTGAGTTTGAATTGCAATTTTGTGTCAGAACCTTGCATCCCCATATCAATGCTACCTATGGTCTAGAGATAGAGTGTTTAAATTCTCCTAAACCTTCTCTGTGCCTGCATTGCAGAGCACCGGTGACCTTCCAACACATGCGCTGACCCCTTTTTCATGCACAAATTTTCTTTTGTATGATTTTCTCTCTATCCATATTTGTTCCAGCTGCTCTTCCTTGAGTCCCTAAGTGTCTTGTGTTTTCTCAAAAGCCTCCATTTGGTTTTCTTTTGGTTTTGAGTGCCTTTGATGAGAATTTGTTTAGATTTTCCTTTATTCTTATAACTAGGTCATTAGTAAACTGATTTGTTTGATCATTGAGTGCTTTAATGAATTGGTGTTCTAATCATCATTCTGAAACGTTTATTTTATCAGTGATTATACATGCATCTTATTTTCATCTCATTTGAAAATTAAGTGGAATTGGAAAGAAAAATATCATTGCATTGACATATAGGGCTTTGGTTTTGATTGGAATAGTGAAAGTTGAGGAGATTGATTGTTGCATCACTTGTTTGTTGCATTGTTTATTGATTTCTTCTCCCCCTACTTACTTAAGCCTTTCATTGTTAAAAGGAAAATGAAAGAGTTATTTTTGTCATATTAGTGGAATCATAGGTGTGTTAAGGTGACATCGAGTTTTGAGCCTTGAAACTGAAACATAATTCAAGATCAACCCTAAAATTCATCTGAATTAACCTAAGGAGCATTTGAAACTTAACGACACACATAAAGGTCTAGGCCAGAGACGTGTTCCGACATTGTTAAACGTAGGAGCTGTCGTTCTTTGTTAGCGTTACATTCCGGGGGTGATATCTCATTCCACGTACGTAAGTGTATAGGATAATTCTCCATGTAACTTTGAGAATATTGGATGGCACTCCATGCATGATAAATATATGGGAACGCTCTCATCGAACGGTTAAACATTATACAACAGTACTACGGACTCCACTTCCATGTACCGTCGAGTATATTTTGGAATTCCCCTATAGGTTTCTATCCTCACCTTAGGTAATAGAGTTGGCTGCCTTGTAAACTGTGATACATTGAACACATCATTTGGGGAGATTCCTGCCCATACGTAAATCCTTGGTTCACTAAGGTGGTATATTGAAGTTCACAGTTACTTGGTAAAACCTTTTTTCTAGCTACCTCTTTTTGATTGATTTTTTGTTGTTAATTTTTAAAATCAATTAATTAACTGTGTAACAAAATCCTCGCCATGAAAAAAATCCTTAGTAAATATTAGGTTGAGACTAATGAAAATAATTCGTGAATCCATTAGTCAAGGAAACCCATCTGACGAGAATCCTGGTCCTTTTCCTTCTTTTGGAAATATTGGTGCTCCTTATGTTAGGGTCCCGTGATTTGGCTGATTGGCAAGCCAAATGACAGTGTAACATCAAACCAATCTTTGGAGCCCAAGGACCTAGCCTTCCTGGACTCAGAGAGGGCTCTCTCTATATGTGTAAGGGATATCTGTGTGTTTTGCTTATTGTGTTCTGATTTTAGGCTAGTTATGAAGTAGGTATTTTGGTTTTGGTTTCTAGGTTGTAAGGGATGAAACTGATCAAAGATATAAGATAGGTAAAAATATGTCAAATCAACTGGGCTATGGGGTCGAAAAGGTCTAGAAAACTATCAGACGGTGATACAAGGCTGTTGAAGGGCCAATTTGATTGGAGGTAGAAAGGGTCTTTGGGCAAAATGGAATAAAATGGACATCAAGTTTGGGAACAACAAAGGATTTCAAGCATAACTAGTTTAATAGCTGACATAAACATGGTAGGGCAAACCATTAATCATGAGAAATGTAACTATAAGCTAATCAATACATAGAAATAAACATTCAAGCCATGCATAGAGATATATAACTCTCTAACTTTGGGAAATGACTATCAGACTTTGAGGAAATACACTTAAGAGAGACAACCAACTCAAATCACTATGCCAGAACTCCTAAAAACAGTATTTCAAGTTATTGGACACTTTGAAAACAAGATCGCATAGTCTTAAGCAAAGGGCAAGATCGAAACAAGACCTCCTTGGTTCAACAAATGACAATCTAATCAGTCAAAGAGAAATTTCATGGATGGAGCTATGGCTAGTCATTGGTAAGCAGGGCGTACCGTAAATCATACTTAACATGCATAAAACCATGAATGAAATAAGCAAAAATATCCTTAAGTTATTAAAGAGAAATCAAGAATTCTTTAATGTGACTAAGGATGAAGAAAACATGGAAGCTATGAAGAAACAGGAAATTTGAGGTGCCTCCAAGGGCATGTCTCAAATTTTTTCTCTACTGATCTATAGCAAGCAAGAAACATGGATTCATGAATGAAAAATAGGAAACAAAACAAAGAGAGAGACACTATACCATTCTACCAAGTCATGGAATCCAACAACAATCCTCTTTCATCATCCAAGAACATCCAAGAGACTATCCAAAAGCATGAGACAAGTATTTCTTCCAAAGCTTATATGACCATATATTTCTTCTATCATCAAGTTTAGCCTTCTATTACAATGAATCCTCTTGGAATATATAGGCCAAAGAGGAGGAAAACCAACCAAGGCAACTAGCTAGCCATTGGTTCAAAATAAATATCTAAACTTGTCCTTGAGGCTTTGCAAAGCCCAAGGCACAAAATATCTAATAAATATCTCAAAAATTGCTAAAAAAGGGAAATATATTGAATTTTCATAACTTATCATGTACAAAAATAGCTAAACGCACATGAGAAAAGATCAGTTTTGAAAGGTTCAATTTTTACAAAAATACTCAAAAATTACATCAACAAAAGGTCCCCTGACTTGCCGACAACTTTTGGCAGCCTTCCCAATGTCGAAACGAGGCTCATGATAGCTCGTTGGAAAGATCTGAGTGTCTAATTTCTGGAACAACTTGAATTTTCCCAATATGATGCCTGGAAGTCATCCAAAAGCAGGCCTGTGTGTAAAAACCCAGAAAATAAACCTTGCTGATAAACGGGGCAGAATGTTGAAAAAGTTAGTGTTTTTTGTATCTTTGGGGGACCAAAACAACTTCAAATGCTCTGAAAATTTCTGAGTAGATGCCCCTAAATTTAGTGCATCCAATGGTACCACTCTCAAGAGTTGAGGATGCTCCAAAACAAAATGGCGGCGCCCATGATTTTATGCAATTAGGCCCAAAAATGTCACAAAACAAGATCGTGTCAAAATTTGCTCAATTTTGGTGAGCAAGTCCCTCAAGGCTTTTTAGAAACATGTCTAGAATTTCGGGCCAAAATTCAAAGCCTAGAGGTGTCTTTTTCCTTTTTCCTCATCGGGCGCCCTCTTTGGGCAGTTTTGAGCTTTTCTTGGTTTTCTCCTTTGTTGTTTGGCATTCTAGCTTTGGTGAAGAAGTCAAGGCCCCTTGCCTAGGAGAGGAAGCTAGCACATGCTTTAGAGAGTGCCTTTCATGATCCATGTTTTGTATTTGCTTGCCCTCATCATTTCTTGCTTGAGGACCGCCTTGTTTGTCTCTGTCACTGCCTTCTTCATGACTATCATGCTCTTTCCCTGTGTTGGTTGCCAAAATGTTCCTTTTCATCACTGCCTCACTGCCCATTACTTTGCTCTTCATTGGAGGAATTGTGCTTCTGATACTCTTTACTTGCTTACCAAGGCAAACTGATTCAAATGCTGTGTGAGATGCTTCTGTGATATCAGGTTCCTGCTCCTTCCAAAACACTGCTTTTTCCTCCCTTTGTATGCTAATCAACCAATAGTTATAATGACAAGCGCACAGTCAAATAAAAGGTACACACAGTCAAAAGGGTCACTGTGTTTGGGTAAGGTCATCAAGCTCTTTGTGTTTTTGTGTGAGCAAAAACAACCTTATAGTAGGCAAACACCCTTCTAATCAAGATACTGCTCTTGTATTTACTACTCCTCACCCATAGTTTAGACAGAATACCTCCAAACTGAAAAAGATAACTTCACTCACTAATTCTGCTTCATGGAACGAAAGAGAAACACTGTTTTTTCCTTTTTAAACACACAGAGGAGACTTTTGAAAGGACAAAAACACTCATTCAATGATTACTGTTCATGAAATTAGGACCACTGTTTTACTTTTCAACTACTGTGTTTCTCCATTTAAACACTGTCCCCACCTTTCAATACTGTTTTGAGGGTAGTTTATAAAGTCCTTTGACATCAATAAAATCCACCATTTTCCTATGTCAGTGCTGGGTAATCATAGCTATTGCATGCCCGGATCTTAAAAAAAAAACATCAACCCTCCTCAACACTGTCTTCACCAATGCATTCAGCTGACAGAGTTTATGTTTTGTGCTACAGCAGTTAGGATGTTCTTAATGCTTGACAACCCCACTAGAACAGGAGTGTGATGCTTTAGCATTTTTAAGGGCAGTTTAGGCTCTTTGAAGCTAGAATTAACACTTCACTCTCAACCAACTGTAACCCTCTTTCAAAACATTCACTCAAAATATCTTGACTTACACCAAGGCTTTTACTGCCTCAAACACCGTCTAGCAATTTGAATTTAGCAAGGGGGCAAGACAAAATACCTTGAGACACGATGGCAACCTTGTTCGAGGAGTTTGAGCAGCTTTTAAAAACTCTTGGAGGCGTTTTGATGGCTTAAACCATGCACGACACGTTTAGAATGGGAGAGCGCCGTGCAAAAATACTGTCGGGTCACCTGTCGGGCCGACGTGACCAATGCCTACAGGCGCGCCGCGCGCTCCTACAGGCGTGCCGCGCGGCTTTGTATTCCTGTGTAAAAAATGTGCCTAAAGGCACTGCGCAGTTGTACAGGCGCGCCGCGCAACTTTTAAGCCCAAAAAAAACTCTGCTAATTCGTTCAAAATTCTTTCTCCGGTCCAGGGAAACAACAAGGGGAGTTTGTCTTGTGTTTTGAGAGATTAAAAAAGGGTTTGCAATGGTCAATCAACCCCTTTGAAAGCGAAAAATCCGAAGTCTTTTTCACACTTGATTGGTGAGGGTTTTTCAAGAGATGTTTGAAAATGCTTTTGCTTTAACACTTGAAACCTTATCCACTTAAAACATAACCTGATACCCTTTTAAGATTTTAAAACTTTCACTGCTTCTCATTAGAGAGAAAAATTCTTCCCTTTGCCTATATCTGTTTGTTAGAGGGAAAAATGGGTCAAATCCATATAGAGACTGTAGATGCATTCTCCCAACAATTGCTTCTTTTTACAGTGTGGTGAAAATAAAACAGTGGGTGATGTACTTAGAGTTGACAAGTGAACAAGGGAAGTCTGTCCCTTTGTTCTTCTGTGAAGGAGTTATGTAAAAACCTGAGTTTTCATTCATTTCACATTTTTTAGAGCAGCCCCTTTAGAATCTTTTCCATATGCCAAGATTGCTTTTCAACCTTTGTCTTAACCAACTGAAGAATGTTTGGTGAACAAGCTGACAGTGGTTTCCTTTATACTTGATGGTAGAGGTCACTTAGAGACCAAGACCTTTTGAATCCTTTGGCCATAATCTTTAATAATATCTCCTCATTGATGATGAACCTACTAGCTTCTCCTTGTAACTCAGTAACAATGGAGCTTATGCAAATCATTTTTAAAGCCCACTGCTTTGCCTCTGCCTTTGATCATCATTTTCATGTAGAGACCTTCAGTTGCTGTCTCACTGTACTTCAAAGCTTGTATTCACAGTTATTGAAAAACTCAAAAATAGACTTTACTTTTGGCCCTCTGCTTATAGATGAAGGAGGCGCTTCAGTCTTCAAACCCTCTGCTTATAGATGAAGGAGGTTTTTATTCATGTCATATCATCAGCCCATTTGACAGTGTTATTTTTCCTTTCACTGTCCTTTCAGGCTTTGAATGTGATTACAAGAGCTTAATGAAAAACTCTATGCTCTGTGGCTGCATCCCAAGCTGAATATCACATTGAGAAGCAGCTGTCTTCTCATGTGGAGCCAAATATTGTCTTCCGAGATGCTGGTAGGCCTCTGTCCTTGAAAGATCTATTTAAAACACTGTAAAAACACCTAGAATCAGTTTGACTTAGGGTACATGAATTACTGAGACTTGAGGGTGTATTAGTAGCACGACCTAGGGCTGTAACCAACTTTATTTGTAAAATGGGAAGGTTTGTTATGACTGGTGTATAGCAGATGGAGGTTCTTTGGCTTTAGGATAATTCGCCAAGGGAGAAATGCCTAAAGCGCCACTTCCTAACTTAGGGGAGACTTTTTGGACAGATTTGGATTATTTCTTTAGAGCCTATGGGCAGACTAGTATGGCTGAGGCTAGGTAGGATTTGATAATGAGGTTTCATCTCGTCATGGGTGGGCTGAAAGGTAAGAGGAAAAAAAAAAGTTTATGGATGTTTTCCAGCTGGAAAATTTGAAAAATTTTAGATCAGCTGCTAGAAAACTTGGCTGTTACAACTAGTCATCACCAACAAGTGAAAAATACTGATGACTCACAGTGGCTCCATTTGGGGAGGGCAGCTCCTTTTCAGGAGATGTCCAGAATTTCAGATCTTTGGCTTATGAAGACCAGTGCCTTACCCATTGGCGCAAATTTCATTCTTCCTTAATGCTATTTCTAAAAAATGACAGCATGATTAGCATCAATGATATCTCTACTTACCCCACTACCTTTCCTAACATTTTTTCTTCCTTTGGGTGCATTTGGACTAGCTACCCTTTTGACAATATATATTTTTTTCTTTTTGGAAAATGAACCTATCTAATTCTACACTTATATCTGCCGGGAGTTCAGATTAAACTGATGAACTCCTTCATTACTCTACCTATGCTAGATCAACTGTCAAGATTAAGTTCTTTGACAGGATTTTTTTCTCTAATCTAAAACACAAAATTGAAAAGATGATCAAATCAGGGTTAGACAGTCTGATTTGTCATGAATTTTCGGCATAAAAGACAAGCTGCACACAAATATTATTTTTCATAAAATGGAAACTAGGAAAAACAGGGCTAAGATGCACAATTTGTTTTTCATCGTTGTTTCCCTCTTTGGTTCTGTTTTTGGCATGTGGAACCAGTGTCTTTTCCTAATCTACTCTCTTTGATAAGTCAAGCTTACACAATGTTGACCATCTTTTCCACTCACTAACTTATTAGCAAATAAATTTAAAACATGTTCAGCTATGATTAGGCTAGATAACTGAACAAGACATTTGAGCACTAGTAGCGGCATTTAGACTTGCGCGCTTTCAAAATGACTATTTTTTTTTTTTTGGGTATGGGGATATACCATTTATTTTAGAAACTACCCTCTTTTTCTACTTTTTACTGTTTTTGTATTTTCTTCTTTTTCACTTTTTCTTCAAACAATCTAAAACTGAAAAGATGCTCACAAGGCTAAGCTTATTTTTCACAGCTATCTATCTATCCTAATCTAAACTATACACAACATACATTCATTTGGTGAACTCTCTTTTCCAATGTAACCAGTCAAGTAGATGATTACTTGGGTGACTCTGGTTTAGCTCTTTCATGAAGCTGAAGTAATGAAAAGGCCACTCCCATTTGGCTTGTTTTCGGACAGTAGTGCTTAAGTTTTTTCTCATTCTTGGTAGCAACTTGTTCATGATAGAACCCACTACTCCTTTAGATTTCTCAAGGAAAACAACAAATGGATCTTGGAATAATACCTGATCTGGAGGATTTGATATATAGGCTTCATTCAGGACTACTCTTTCTTCCACTTGGCTATATTTGGGACTTCCCTGGTAAAGCAACTCTTCCCCGTGCTTATGATCACTTGAACTGTCAGAATCATCATATATTGCAGTGTAGCTTTCTTTCCAAGCTCATGTGTTCTGATTAAGTGGACTGAAAACTGTGTGAAGGTCATCAGGTTGATGAGTAGGGATACACTTTGACAGTAAATTATCTTGAAAGGATAGGGTGACAACTCTCATGTGTTTATCAACCTCTATTTCTTCATCTGCAATTTGTAACTCAATGGAACTTGGTGGCTGCAAAAATGGAGTTAAGGAAGATTCCATGTCCAAAATGATTTCCTCAACCATTTCAGGAAAAGGCTTCTCATTTACAACATGCTCGAGAATTTCATCATCCTCCTCAACCTCATCATCAAAGCTGAAAAATTGTTGATTTCCAATTATGTGAATGTTATCTCTGACGGACTGAAGTGAAGTAGAGCAAAGAGTCTGAGACTCTTCACTTACTTCTGAACTCTCAAGGCTCTCCTCATCAGTGTCATAGATGACTTGTAATGGCTGCTCACTTTTCTCAAGTTTATGAAACTGAGCTTCCTCCCAAAAATAAAAAACTGAGTATTTTGCAAAGTTAGCTTCTGTTTGGAAATCATAAACATCAACATATTGATCAAACCTTGGAGAATCATTAACATAAGTAATGTCACCAGCCATGCATATTGGACCATCAGATTGCTTTTCTTCAAATTTATTTACTAATCTATTTTTTGATTTATGATATGCAAGATTAACAGGAGAAAGATCAGAGAAGTTTTGGTTATATGAAGTTTCAGAGGCTGTCTGCATATTTATAAGTTGGTCTATTTCCTCTTTAGTTAAAGGAGGCGGTATTTTCTGTTTTCTTTGGAGTGGGCAACAATTTCTTTCCATTTTTTGTGGAAGTTGATCTTGTGGCTAAATGTCCTCTTATATTTTACAAGGAAGGGCAGATGGATTGTTATTTGTTTCAACCTTTTCAAAGAGCTCTTGTGGATCCTCTCTTATTTTTTGATGGATTTCATCTAGGATCAACTCTTCTTGGTCATTTTGATGGTTAGTTTGGGTAAGAAAATTATGGATCTCCTCTAAAAAATCCTCAGGATGCCAATTTCCTAAGTTTTCATCAATGCTTACAAGGTGTTGTATGAGGTTTTCAGATTGATCACAACAATTTTCAGCCAGTGATAGAGATGGACAATGCCCTATATAGTGTTTACAAAAAACTTTGTGGAAATCCTTCAAAGAAAAAAAGATGCCAGGTTCTAGGCCTTCATACCATTCTCTTGCCTTTCCTTCTAATGTACCCATGAACATTTTCATGAGGCAGTCCTCATGCCATTCAAATTTTAACCTCCATACATGTATATGAAAATTGATGAGGTGTAACAATGGGTCATCAACCTTTTCATCTTGAAAGATAGGTAGGTTTCCTATCTAATTTACGTCTTTAGGCATTTTGTACGGGAATCCAGGGATATGTTCTCTTCTCATCAGAGCATATCTCCTTTTTGTCCTTGGATTCATCTTTGTTAATCAGATAGGGTCACTATGTCTCTTCAACCAGTCTAAGGTTCTCTACCAGTGGAGTATTTTGGTCTAATGAAGGTTGTGGAGTCGCCAGGTGGAGGATTTGAACTGTGCTATCCACCATCAACATGTTTGGGATTGCTTAATGCATTCCCAGAAGATTTTATAAGGACTAGTGGAGTAATAGGCCTATTGGAGGCTAGTGGGGTCGCCAGGTGGAAGTTGGTTGTTTTTGTGAAGACGTAGCTATGGTCCACCACCAATAACTAGGGAAAAAGCCAATCTGGGGATGTTTTTGGGGTTTTCTGAGTTTTTACGTGCAACCTATGGTTTATTTAAAGTATTCTAAACCTGTTTCATCACTTTGATAGGGTGACGATAACAAAAAGAGTTTACTCTAAATGGTTCTAAGGAATGCTTGCCTGTTTAAGTTTTGAAGACTAATGAATCTACAAGAGTTTGCTAGACTATTATGTACTCAGTTAGTTCCACTGTGATCGCCATTATGTTAGTGAGCGGTGGGATAAGTCAATCAGATGGTATTCTTAAGGCTGCTGAAAATTTAGGGAAACTAAGTTTGTTTATCACTCAGAGTCCCATCGTGATCACCTTTATGTTAGTGAGCGGTGGGATAGGTCAATTGGATAGTAGCCTAGAGTTTAGTAAAGTAGTAAGGCCTACTAGAGGCTAGTGGAGTCGCTAGGTGGATTTTTAGTTTTTTTGAGGTGTATGTGTATGGTCCACCACCAGTACTGACAAAAACCAATCTAAGGGAGTTTTTGGGGTTTTTTCTGAGTTTTTTACGTATTCCTAAGGTTTGTAAGAGTGTCCTACAGCTGAGTCATCATTTTTCTAGGATGGTGAAAGAACCAGATTCTACTCTTCTAAGTTTGACTGAGATTTTGAGAGTTCCTAAGGGATACCTAGGATGTTTTGACTCAAATTCCCATCGTGATCGCCATTATTTTAGGGTCCCGAGATTTGGCTGATTGGCAAGAAAAATGACAGTGTAACATCAAACCAATCTTTGGAGCCCAAGGACCTAGCCTTCCTGGACTCAGAGAGGGCTCTCTCTATATGTGTAAGGGATATCTGTGTGTTTTGCTTATTGTGTTCTGATTTTAGGCTAGTTATGAAGTAGGTTTTTTGGTTTTGGTTTTTAGGTTGTGAGGGATGAAACTGATCAAAGATATAAGATGGGTAAAAATATGTCAGATCAACTGGGCTTGGGGTCGAAAAGGTCAAGAAATCTATCATATGGTGATACAAGGATGTTGAAGGGCCGATTTGATTTGAGGTAGAAAGGATATTTGGGCAAAATGGAATAAAATGGACATCAAGTTTGGGAACAACAAAGGATTTCAAGCATAACTAGTTTAATAGCTGACATAAACATGGTAGGGCAAACCATTAATCATGAGAAATGTAACTATAAGCTAATCAGTACATAGAAATAAACATTCAAGCCATGCATAGAGATATATAGCTCTCTAACTTTGGGAAATGACTATCAGACTTTGGGGAAATACAAGAGAGACAAACAACTCAAATCACTATGCTGGAATGCCTAAACACAATACTTCAAGTTATTGGGCACTTTGAAAACAAGATTGCATACTCTTAGGCAAAGGGAAAGATCGAAACAAGACCTCCTTGGTTCAACAAATGACAATCTAATCAGTCAAAGAAAAATTTCATGGATGGAGCTATGGCTAGCCATGAGTAAGCAGGGCGTACCATAAATCATACTTAGCATGCATAAAACCATGAATGAAATAAGCAACGATATCCTTAAGTTATTAAAGAGCAATCAAGAATTCTTTAATGTCACTAAGGATGAAGAAAACATGGAAGCTATGAAGAAACATGAAATTTGAGGTGTCTCCAAGGGCATGTCTCAAATTTGTTCTCTAATGATCTATAGCAAGCAAGAAACATGGATTCATGAATGAAAAATAGGAAACAAAACAAAGAGAGAGACACTATACCATTCTACCAAGTCATGGAATCCAACAACAATCCTCTTTCATCATCCAAGAACATCCAAGAGACTATCCAAAAACATGAGACAAGTATTTCTTCCAAAGATTATATGACCATATATTGCTTTTATCATCAAGTTCAGCCTTCTATTACAATGAATCCTCTTGGAATATATAGGCCAAAGAGGAGGAAAACCAACCAAGGCAACTAGCTAGCCATTGGTTCAAAATAAATATCTAAACTTGTCCTTGAGGCTTTGCAAAGCCCAAGGCACAAAATATCTAATAAATATCTCAAATTTAAAAAAAAAAGGGAAATATATTGACTTTTCATAACTTATCATGTACAAAAATAGCTAAACGCACATGAGGCAAGATCGGTTTTGAAAGGTTCAATTTTTACAAAAATACTCAAAAAATACATCAGCAAAAGGTCCCCTGACTTGTTGGAAACTTTTGGCAGCCTTTCCGATGTTGAAATGAGGCTCATGATAGCTCGTTGGAAAGCTATGAGTGTATAATTTCTGGAACAACTTGAATTTTTCCAATCTGATGTCTGGAATTCCTCAAAAAACAGGCTTGTGTGTAAAAACCCAGAAAATAAACCTTGCTGATAGACGGGGCAGAATGTTGAAAAAGTGAGTGTTTTTTGTATCTTTGGGGGACCAAAACAACTTCAAATGCTCTGAAAATTTTTGAGTAGATGCCACTAAATTTAATGCATCCAATGGTACCACTCTCAAGAGTTGAGGATGCTCCAAACCAAAATGGCGGTGCCCATGATTTTATGCAATTAGGCCCAAAAATGTCAAAAAACAAGATCGTGTCAAAATTCGCTCAATTTTGATGAGAAAGTCCCTCAAGGATTTTTAGAAACATTTCTAGAAGCTTGGGCCAAAATTCCAAGCGTAGAGGTGTCTTTCTCCTTTTTTCTCACCGGGCGCCCTCTTTGGGCAGTTTTGAGCTTTTCTTGGTTTTCTCCTTTGTTGTTTGGAATTCTAGCTTTGGTGAACAAGTCAGGGCCCCTTGCCTAGGAGAGGCAGCTAGCACATGCTTTGGAGAGTGCCCTTCATGATCCATGTTTTGTATTTTCTTGCCCTCATCATTGCTTACTTGAGGGCCGCCTTGTTTGTCTTTGTCACTGCCTTCTTCATGACTGTCATGCTCTTTCCCTGTGTTGGCTGCCAAAATGTTCCTTTTCATCACTGCCTCACTGCCCATTACTTTGCTCTTCATTGGAGGAATTGTGCTTCTGATACTCTTTACTTGGTTACCAAGGCAAACTGATTCAAATTCTGTGTGAGATGCTTCTGTGATATCAGGTTCCTGCTCCTTCCAAAACACTGCTTTTTCCTCCCTTTGTATGCTAATCAACCAATAGTTATAATGACAAGCACACAGTCAAATGAAAGGTACACACAGTCAAAAGGGTCATTGTGTTTGGGTAAGGTCATCAAACTCTTTGTGTTTTGGTGTGAGCACAAACAACCTTGTAGCAGGCAAACACCCTTCTAATCAAGATACTACTCTTGTATTTACTACTCCTCACCCATAGTTTAGACAGAAAACCTCCAAACTGAAAAAGATAACTTCACTCACTAATTTTGCTTCATGGAACGAAAGAGAAACACTGTTTTTGCCTTTTTAAACACACAGAGGAGACTTTTGAAAGGACAAAAACACTCATTCAATGATTACTGTTCATGAAATTAGGACCACTGTTTTAATTTTCAACTACTGTGTTTCTCCCTTTAAACACTGTCCCCACCTTTCAATACTGTTTTGAGGGTAGTTTATAAAGTCCTTTGACATCAATAAAATCCACCATTTTCCTATGTCAGTTCTGGGTAATCATAGCTATTGCATGCCTGGATCTTTAAACAAAAACATCAACCCTCCTCAATACTATCTTCACCAATGCATACAGCTGACAAAGTTTATGTTTTGTGCTACAGCAGTTTGGATGTTATTAATGCTTGACAACCCCACTAGAACAGGAGTGTGATGCTTTAGCATTTTAAAGGGTAGTTTAGGCTCTTTGAAGCTAGAATTAACACTTTACTCTCAACCAACTGTAACCCTCTTTCAAAACATTCACTCAAAATATCTTGACTTACACCAAGGCTTTTACTGCCTCAAACACTGTCTAGCAATTTGAATTTAGCAAGGGGGAAAGACAAAATACCTTGAGACACGATGGAAACCTTGTTCGAGGAGTTTGAGCAGCTTTTAAAAACTCTTGGAGGCATTTTGATGGCTTAAACTATGCACGACACGTTTAGAACGGGAGAGCGCTGCGCAAAAAGACTGTCGGGTCACCTGTCGGGCCGACGTGACCAACGCCTACAGGCGCGCCGCGCGGCTTTTTATTCCTGTGTAAAAAATGCGCCTGAACGCGCAGCGCAGTTGTACAGGCGCGCCACGCAACTTTTAAGCCCAAAAAAAACTCTGCTAATTTGTTCAAAACTTCTTTCTCCGGTCCAGGGAAACAACAAGGGGAGTTTGTCTTGTGTTTTGAGAGATTCAAAAAGGGTTTGCAATGGTCAATCAACCCCTTTGAAAGCGAAAAAGCCGAAGTCTTTTTCACACTTGATTGGTGAGGGTTTTTCAAGAGATGTTTGAAAGCGCTTTTGCTTTAACACTTGAAACCTTATCCACTTAAAACATAACCTGATACCCTTTTAAGATTTTAAAACTTTCAGTGCTTCTCATTAGAGAGAAAAAGTATTCCCTCTGCCTATATTTGTTTGTTAGAGGGAAAAATGGCTCAAAGCCATATAGGGACTGTAGATACATTCTCCCAACAATTGCTTCTTTTTACTGTGTGGTGAAAATAAAACAGGGGGTGATGTACTTAGAGTTGACAAGTGAACAAGGGAAGTCTGTCCCTTTGTTCTTCTGTGAAGGATTTTTGTAAAAACCTGAGTTTTTATTCATTTCACATTTTTGAGAGCAGCCCCTTTAGAATCTTTGCCATATGCCAAGATTGCTTTTCAACCTCTGTCTTAACCAACTGAAGAATTTTTGGTGAACAAGCTAACAATGGTTTCCTTTATACTTGATGGTAGAGGTCACTTAGAGACCAAGACCTTTTGACTCCTTTGGCCATCAGCTTTAATAATATCTCCTCATTGATGATGAACCTACTAGCTTCTCCTTGTAACTCAATAACAATGGAGCTTATGTAAATCATTTTTAAAGCCCACTACTTTGCCTTTGCCTTTGATCATCATTTTCATGCAAAGACCTTCAGTTGCTGTCTCACTGTACTTCAAAGCTTGTCTTCACAGTTAGTGAAAAACTCAAAAACAGACTTTACCTTTGGCCCTCTGCTTATATATGAAAGAGGCGCTTCAGTCTTCAAACCCTCTGCTTATAGATGAAGGAGGTTTTTAGTCATGTCATATCATCAGCCAATTTGACAGTGTTATTTTTCCTTTCACTGTCCTTTCAGGCTTTGAATGTGATTACAAGAGCTTAATGAAAAACTCTATGCTCTATGGCTGCATCCCAGGCTCAAGATCACATTGAGAAGCAACTATCTTCTCATGTGGAGCCAAATATTGTCTTATGAGATGCTGGTAGGCCTCTGTCCTTGAAATATCTATTTAAAACACTGTAAAAACACCTAGAATCAGTTTGACTTATGGTACATGAATTGCTGAGACTTGAGGGTGTATTAGTAGCGCGACCTAGGGATGTAACCAACTTTATTTGTAGAATGGGAAGGTTTGTTATGACTGGTCTATAGCAGATGGAGGTTTTTTGGCTTTAGGATAATTCGCCAAGGGAGAAATGCCTAAAGCGCCACTTCCTAACTTAGGGGAGAATTTTTGGACAGATTTGGATTGTTTCTTTAGAGCCTATGGGAAGACTAGTATGGCTGAGGCTAGGTAGGATTTGATAATGAGGTTTCATCTCGTCATGGGTGGGCTGAAAGGTAAGAGGGAAAAAAAAAGTTTATGGATGTTTTCCAGCTGGAAAATTTGACAAATTTTAGATCAGTTGCTAGAAAACTTGGCTGTTACAACTAGTCATCACCAACAAGTGAAAAATACTGATGACTAACACCTTATATGGAAGCATCGTCCCTTCCCGAATTTACCATTGGTTTACCAGTTTGGGTGTTTTTGACCTCCTTGGTTTTGAATTTCCATACTGCTTCTCAACCAAGTAGTCCTCCACCTGAACAAGTTGATCCTAATGTTGACCCTTTGCCTTATTTTCCTGTTCGGTCTTCTTCCTCTTCGTCTTGTGAAAGCCTCAAATTTAGTAACCAGGTGGATAAGAATCATGGATGCCACCAAATTTCTCCACCTACATCGTGAGGAATTTTCCTGTCTCCTAGTCTCTCAGGATTTACTACAATCCACGGTTCGATCCAGGGATCGCCAGGCCATAAATCGAGACTCACTCTCCAAGTTTACTGTATATCCAAACCCCAGATTCCTAGGCCTGATGGAGAGCACCCATCTCTAGGCTTTACCATATATCCCGCCATTTACCAATAAAGGATTCCTAGGCCCACCGAGGAAACACATTATCCGACTTCACTACAACCCACAGTCTGGTTCAGGGGTTACTAGGCCATGTGTTATATCATTTCGGAGATCCGCATCACTCATATTTAAATCCATCTGACAATGCATATCAATGAAAACATGAGAACCCATCACACCATGGCTATCTGGAAATGGAAAGGCTAGGATGAACACACTTTCACACCTAGAAAAACCCATTCCAAGACAACAAATAACAACATACAATACCATGCATGCCAAAACTAGGAAGGAAATCACACATGCAAATCGATACCTACAAAGAATCCTGATGTAGTTGTTTGATCTTGCTCTTCCTTGCTTACCCCTTCCTTCCTCTTGCCTTCTTTGCCTTTGTTGATCCAATGCCAAAGTTTTCCAAGAAAACTCTAAGTTTCCAAGAGTGAGAGAGATAGAGATAATAATGAGAGAGCTCCAAAACTGAATTGAAAAAAGGTACCAACTGATCCTTAGAAGCCTTTTTATCAATAAGGCCTCTAATTTCTTCATTTTCCATTATTTTCCTTCATTTTCCTCCTCACATGCAACCTGTGACCTTTCACCTCCCTTTTCTCCTAATTTCCATTATTTTTATAAATAAATGTGCCAAAAATTCCATTTTTCCTTTCCAAATTCCTTTTCCATTGGCTTTTCCAATTTCCTTAGCCATATTAACTGAAATGAACAGACACTAGGATGTTTTTTTCCCAACATTCAGGTTGGAATAAGTGTCCCATCAACTGTGGTTATTATTTTTCCTTTATTAACTTTTGTTACATGGAATTTTCACTAGGGATGTTACATAGAGATTGTCATGATATTCCCAAGGTATTAGAAGTGTGGTCCACAGGCTCACATCAATATTTTTCATAAGCCTTTGGAGATCATGTTGGTGATAAACCATCCACTAGTGATAGTAAGGTCCATGGAAAAAGTGTAAAATCAAGTTTCCCTGTAAGCTATGTGAAGGGAATCCTCCTATTCACCTTTGTCCTTATATGGATGAAGCCTCAAAATTGTTGGAAAACCTTACAACTTCTCAACCATGAATTCCAACTGGTTACCAGAAGCTTTCTCCCAATCCTCCACTAGTTGATGAAATGATTGATTAGAATCTTGATGAAGTGAATGATCAAAATTTGTCTCTAGTTAATCCCACTCTTTCTGAATGTGAATATGATGAGTTTGTTCTTGACCAACCATTGATTGAGAGAATGGTTGACTTGATTCCACCTTCAGTTGATTGTATCTTTCCTGTAGAGAGTGAACTTCATACCGCTCAAGTTATTCTCGTTTCTTCAGGTTCCAATGAACTAGGAGGCAATCCTCCCATTCCCACAACACATGGGGAAATTTCCCTGTTCCCACAAAATAGGGGAGCATTTCTCCCATTCCCATAGCACAAGGGGGAAGTTATCTCATTCCCACGACACCCCCCCAAGTAGTATGGTTACTTCCTGTGATTGGTGTCGATTGGTAGGATATCATCTTCCTCCTTATGTGCCCTTCCATGTCATAATACATTATTATAATATGACCGTACCTAGCATAGTTATTGATGAAGGTGCGTCTGTTATTATTCTATCCTCAAATGCTTAGAAATATTTATGTTCTTCGTAACTTGTTCCTGTTACCCATAAAATTTTGGGTTCTAATAGAGGAACCAATCAACCATTAGGGATCCTTCCTAAGTTGACTATTAATTTGGGAGGAAAGACTATCTATATCGATGTGATGGTAGTACAAGTCCCTTTGGATTTTAATTTACTCCTTGGGCGTGGCTATGTTTATGTCATGGGAGCTCTTATGTCCAAACTCTTTCATGTGATGTGTTTCCCGAATCAAGTAAAAATCGTTACCATTGACCAGTTTTCGTTCGTTGGTCCTAATTTGACTCCCAATAAACCAACTTCCATAAATGGTTCTTATATGCAAGTGGTATCTCCCCCACCATATATTAATTATGTGGCAACCTGTTCCATGCCCGCATCTACTAATGATCTAGTAAGTGATGTAGTGCATCATTTACTGGGGGCATTGGAGTTTGATCTTTCCATTGGATCCTTTGATACCTTCCAAAACTTTGTTCTCCCTTATGATGAGAGCTTCTTGGAATCCATGGAATCCTAGGGGACAAGATCAAGGTTCCTTAGAGAAAATTTCCTTTTCTTGTGTCAAGCTACTTAAAAAATGAAACAAGCTTTTTAGAGCAGAGTTCCTTTTCTTATGTCAAGCTCATTAAAAAATGAAACAAGGTCCCAGAGCAGAGTTCATTTTCTTGTGTCAAGCTCGTTAAAAAATGAAACAAGGTCCCAGAGCAGAGTTCATTTTCTTGTGTCACACTCATTAAAAATGAAACAAGTTATTTTCCTATGTCAGGCTCATTAAAAAATGAAACAAATCCCCTTCCAATTCGTGTCTTTGACTAGATCTCGTAAATTCCTAGTCAAGTCTTTCACTCGGTCTCGTAAATAAAAATTCATTCGATCCACCTGTTAGTAACCAATAGTATACCGAGGTGCATGAAATGAATTTTGGGGGGGCATGTATCTAGAATTGAGTCATTATGATGGGGGCATGCAAACTTATTTCAATCATAGATTTCCTTTGTTTCAAGCTTGTGTAAAAATGAAACCAATTTCAAGCATAGTTTCCCATGTTTCAATATTAGGTAAAAATGAAACCATTCTCATCTTATCCCTCATGGTTGCCATTTTTATCAACCTATTTTTTCCAAATGAGCCTTGGTTTTCTCATTCCATCATCACCATCTGCTTGGTCGATCATATGCTTTCACTTGGTTGTTTTACCCTTACCTGGAGAATAACAACGATAAGTGGTCTTATTAGCCATCCTCTTGACATATATATGTTTTTAAGATTCCATCATGACCAGAACCAATTGCTACCTTTGATACCACTCGTTACTAAAGGTGGAGTCCTCTTTCAACTCTTTTTAGACTCCCAAAACATGAACAGATTGTCGAGCAATATATTTTTGAACTCGTTAAAGTAAATGAAAATAATTTTACTCAGTACAAGTTTAACCCTTTTTCGGATTGAGATAGAATACTTATGAAAAAAGAATACCTTAGTTGACCATGGCTAAGAGGTTATCTTGAGTATTGTTTTCTACCTTTTCAGACACAAGGGACTATCTACGAAAATGAACCTTTGAAGTTTTCTTTTTTTTTCGCCTTTTTTTCAAACTCTCTAAACATGAAAAAGATGTCGAGTTTTCACCTTCGTTGGACTTGTAAAAAAATCAAACAACGATGGACTCATTGAAAATGATGAGACCGAATCAATATTTCTCAGGGTTTGTTAAACATACTCAGAGGGATTCATCCAAAGGATGAACTTATAGATCAAGCATATCCTCCTCAATCTTGTTAACAAATAAAGAGATACTGAACAACAATGGTTGGGGAAATTGGGAAATCTAGGTACTCCTCTTTTTTATGGTAGTGAGTCGCTCTTTAACATGACACTCTTCCACTTCATTTCCATGGTTTTTGGGTTGGGAAATATTCTTATCTTTTGGTTCATCACACCATTTCAAAGCCTTCATTTTTGGTTTTGGGTCAATGCTGCAAAATCCATTCAGTGTCACCAATAGGTTCAAGAGAAGTCATTCAGTCGATATCTGCTATAATACTCTTAAGAATTCATTCCATGTCTACCATTACTGATCCAGTTCCATATTAACATCATTCTTTCTCAAATCATGATACCAGTTTTGTGTCGTTTATGGGGGATGCATCAAGGCCCTCCTGCAACGGGTCGCTTCTTATCGACATCAACTAATTATCTTGGAAGTTGGCTTAGATGCAACCTTCGGTACCTTGGTACTTGCATACATCAATGGAAATTTTCCTCGCTCTCGGCGACATGTTTATATCACTGGCCTTCGATCGACAAATTCTGTGTGGTGTTGAAATTGAAATCATTCATTCACACCATACGAATTGTACCGTAGTACCTTGACAGCCATTAAAATCATCAGTGGTTTCTATCATGTCTATTAACAACTTACATAATTGGACGGTAATCAGATGGTGTCTACCATGTTTTACCTCAGCTCATTGATTTACATGGTTATACTCGTACATTGGATGATCGTGTGAACGAGATAGAAGACCCCATATCTAGTTTCATCTATCTAGACTGTGATTTCATGATTAATACAATATTACAAAGTATGATGGCTATGATCATATAAAATATCATCCAGTCATGGGTCCACCCTTTTTCATCAATGGACATGTCTTGTGATCATTGTACATGTAATGTTAGCTTAGGTGTTGAGCATGGGTATGCTTCCCTCAACAAAGATGTCATGATGTAGATGTATTGTAACAGATAATGATCTCATTGGTTGTTCTTGATCCCGACTTGTCACAAGGTAAAGCAATTCAGTCATTAGTTGAAATTTTTGACTTTGTGCTTTAGGAGGGAATATGTTATAGAACATTTTGTCACATCTGGTCGATAAGCCTTCAAACCAAGATCATTCACATCCTTGAACACCTTGTTATTATCCCTACACAAAATCCTAAGCATGACTCTCTCAAAACCCTGAATTTATATCCTTAACTGCTTCATTTCAGTGTTTTTAACGCCCAACGCATCCTAGCCCTTTAGGGACCAACGTTCATAAGCAGGTTGGCCTTCTCTGGACATGCATTAGTCACCAAGAGGTTGCACCTTGCTGGGGGTACGATGATTTTAGAAATTCAGGAAAAATAAAAAGAATCCTGAAGCTTTATCTTCTAGAAGCTTTGAGGTTGTTCTAACTATTTACCTTGGATAAAAGTCTCAAATCCTATCCTATCCTACCTTGGATATTTCACCCTTATTCCTTGTGCTCATGCTCCCATCAAGAGTCGATATCAAGCCTAGATTGGTAAATGCATAAGAATTCCTTACCTACCATCCTCTCCTATATATTTACTACCATCCTCTCCTATATATTTACTACCATCCAAAAGCTAGGGGTTGGCTTCTAGAGATATATTCTACCCTTATACTGCTACTGTGAGAGTCGTTATTCCATGCATTAGGTGACATAGAGGCACACTTTGTGGCAAGGAAAGACAAGTCAACTTGGAGGAGCTATTCTACAATACAACTCCTATATTTGGTTGTAAGTCTCTACATTTATATTAATACAAAGCGTTCATTGTTTTCCTATATGTGATGTTATGATTTCATGTATTTGGATGCCATGTTGATCCATTAAATAAAGTGATTGGATAATGCTACATAGATATCGTAGATCGTTGGTATGTGTTGTTTGTATCTGCAGGTTCTAATTATAATGATCCGAGATAGGATTGGAGTGTATAAGCTAAGAGAGTAACATGAATTATGAAAAATTCTAGGCAGGCTTCATCCCATTATCCATTTACTTTAATGAAAACATTATATTCTTTGATTTCTATTGTTCCAAACTAGGGCATCAAGTCTAGGGAAGATAATTCTGTCCGCAGTTGTAGACTTCATATAACAACTAGGCCTAGTTTAGTCAAGTCCTTGATTAAGTTTTGTGTTAAAGGCTTTGTATTTGTGTCATTTATGGTTTTGGAAAGTTTCATCAATTTCTGGGCAGTGATATGGAGTTTAGCCTTGAAAAGGTGGCATAAATTTCGCGATTACAAGCAAAAAACTGGGAAAATGGGACTGCAGTCGCTGGCTTGTAGGCTCATGCATGTGACTGGAGGCTTAAAGTCGTATGAATGTAGGCTTATACATGTGACTGGGAGTCCAGGTCATTGAAAAAGCAATCTAACTTAGGGTTTGGGAACCTAGAGTGGTGGTTTAGCTCTTATGGGCTTTGTAGCCCCTGAGGAAGGTCAATAAGGTTTCATATTGTAGATTCCACTTCCTTAATTTTACTTAGGATTTTGAGTCATATCATAGTAACTCCTCATCACATATTTACCTCGGTGGAACGATGAACTTGGGTAAGTGTGGGAGGAGGGTGTTACAGTGTGCATCCACTTTATTTCTCATAAGTGGAGAATACCATAGTGAATTCTTTACTTTTAAGTGGTGTTAGTTTGGAGTTTAGTAGATTGGATAAAATAATAGTAGGGTGTCCATATGTTCTCATAAGTAGGAAAGGCCCTAGTGCATTACCAATTCACTAAACAAAACCTATTAATCATTATTTCCAATTTTTTCCATTTACAAGCATTTGAGTGTGATATCTTGCAAATTATTGAACATGAATGCATAGAATACTATGACCCGTGTGAGGGGCCTTAGTGCATGACCAGTCCTAAGTATTCATATTTCAAGTGTGTGCTTTATTTTCTAACCGGTGTGTTTATATTAAAGTTTTGTTTCCTGATTTCTTGGTTTAACTTTAACTTTTGTTGAAATTCTAGATTTTGAACTTTATTAGTTAACCTTAGTACTTAATCATAGATGTGACAACCATTCTAGATAGCACCTTATAGATTGTATTATGCTTCTAATTTTATGACACCCAAGTTGATACAAATATCATGTCCTAATTTATGTACTTAAATTAGACTAACATTTTTGGCACTATTACCACAATTTTAAAAAATGTTAAGTACAATAAACATTACAATAACTATGTGATGTATGTGAAATATGAAGTATCACAATTTGAAAACACACCATAACACAATAAAGAATACATTAATCACTAGTTGTTGCTTCATCCTCATTCCATGTAGCAAGTGATAAACTTGGCTTAACTCAGGAAATTTAATGACCTCCTCCATTGTTAGTGATTCATATCCCTATTTCAACAAATCTTGTCTCCTCTACTACAACCAACCTAGATCCATCTTAATCTTGGATCTATCAAGGGTTGGTTTATGGTTGTGCAACCTTTCCTCAAGTTTTTCACTAAAAAAAGAAGTTTGCACCTCGAGAGATTGGCTATAATACCTAAAATCAATCAATATTAACAATTCAATTTTTTACAATATGGATTAAGCAATATCCAATGATTAATAAAGCCTTTATTATGTTTTGACATGTTTCCAAATTGTAATACTTCATGTTTCAAATATATCACATAGTTAATGTAATGCTTATTGTACTTAACATGTTTAAAAACAATAGTTTGCTAGTTATAAAACTTAAAAGCAATAAATATTAACAATTCAATTTTTTACATTATTTTTTCCATATTTATCAATTACAAAGAAAATATTTTAATAAATACCTAAGAACCTGCATGTAGTATTTTATCCATATTTTTTTTAATGACGACTTTATAAATATATGATTTAATATTGATGTTCTGACATCTATTATGAATCTGCCCACTGCACATCACCTGTTCACTGCAAAACATTTTCTTTGTTTCACAAGAAGTTGCAGTTGAGTGGGTTAATGGTTAAGAGCATGTGTTTCCTCCTAAAAGGTCACAAGTTAAAAACCAAAGGGGGCAGAGTATGTATGCCTTCGTACACTTAGTAGTCAAATCGTTGGGAGGTGGGTCCCTTGTCCCACAAACAAAAAGATCTCATACACCAATTTTGTGTCTATGACCGTGACCTTAAAATTGGATAATAATAATAATAATTATGTTATTTCTCATACCACCTGTTAGTCATCAATAAAATTTTGTCATAACTGATGATGGCTAAAATAGGTCTTTAGTCTTCAAGAAACAAGTTTTAAAGAAAAAATGTGAGTTCTTGAAGCCTTGCTGTGTACCTTGTCCAAAAGATCCATTCCATTGATATCTTCACTTCAAAACCTTCAAATAAAAGCCTTGCTGTTATAAAAAATACTGTTTTCAGACCCATTCTCCATCATTTTTTTCCTTTGAAAAAACCCTCTGAAAACCCCTTCATTTCACCCATTTTTACCTATTTTTACTCCTATTCTAAACAGTCATTTCCCCTCCAAAAATGCCTTAAAAAACCTTTATTTTCAACCCTCTCTTATCTTCTAAAAAGGCCCTTTTTCCCTTTATTTTTCCTCATCTTCTCATAAAAACCCTTTTTAACCATCATAAAACCCTTTACTTGGTTAAAATCCCTCTTTTCATTCTTATTAGAACACTAAAAAAAGGCCAAGAAACCTTTGTTTTAGGCCTAAGTCCAACTATTGTGAAAATAAGCCTTAAGCCCCTTTTCTGGTTTAAGCCCTGCCCCTACTTCTCATATGATCCGAGCCCCGTAACCGAGCGCTAAAGCCCATCGGCTATCGGCCATCGATGATCCCCGTTTCCTTGTTCCCGAACTCTTTTTCCGCCGATGGCCGATCTCCCGATTCAATCTAGACCGTCCATCCCCAAGATCTGACGACCATTGCACTCCACGCTCCATTGCATCACTCCCCCGCATCGCATCGCACTTCACCATCGCATCGCTCCACCAGAACTTCATCGCATTGGCACATCGTAACTTCCCAGTTCCCTTGTCCCCTGACCCTTTTCCCCTCACCGATGCGATCCCTCGAGTAAATCTTCATCGTTGATCTTGATCTTGATCCAACAGTCCTCCATCCATCACACCTGCTTCTGCCATTGACCATCGACACATCGCAATTCCAAAAATCCTCCTTCTCGAACTCTGCTCTGCTGATTGCCGATCCGCCGAAGTCAATCTAAACCGTTGATCCACACAATCCGACGGCTCCCATTGATCCCCTTCGCCTCTCTTATAAACCCCTTTTCCCATGTGAAAACCTTTCCACCCTTTGTATCTTAAAAAACCCCAAAACCTTTGTATAAAGACTCAAACTCTGAAAAAATCAAAGGTGGGCCCTCCCTTCTCTCATATTTCTACCCCGCCATTACTTCCCCCTCCAAATCGATCTCCACTGTTGATCACAATTGATCCAACGACGATAATCACCCCTCCCACTCCCACCTCTTTCGATTTATATAATCGCCCCTACCTTGATTATAACCCTTTATCACTATAATCCATCGGCCCCACCATATTTTTCCTCGCCCATCTTATCTCCCCTCGCGCTCATCCACAACCTTAGATCTTCGGCCTGAAGATCTAACGACTGTTGCATCGTTTCATGCTCCATTCCACCAAACCTCCCAAACGTGCATATCAAGCGCAAAATGGGCGGTTTTCAGGAGCATACATGTCATCCATTAATGTGTATCGCGTTGCCCCCTCTCATTACCACTTACCGCCTAATCTCTGCGCGAAAACCACCTCTGGTTTTCGCAAAACCGCTTTCCTCATTTTCGCGCCGATAATTCAAATTTAACCCCATTTCTCATGTTTCCGCCATGGATATCCCCTCTACTGCACATCCCCTCGCTCAATGCTCCTCCGACACTTCCCAACGCCTCCAAAGCAGTCTTACCAAAACGCAGGTTTTTATTTAATATTTTGTTTTTTTTGCAGGTTTTTATGGTGGATAAGTTGTTAAAAGCTGTCCCACAGCAAGTAAACAGTAGCTCAGGGCTAAGGATGACAATCCTCTGTGGCCCATATAACACAGAAAAGGGACATAAAGGGTCGAATTTCCAAGTTTTAATCAGTGTTTCATGAGCATTGGTTACGCAGCAAACCCTCCAGCAAGTAAAGGAACCTTGCATACAGACAATCAAAGGAAGATTAGAGACAAAGTATTAAAAGTGGCCTAAAGCTATATCAAAGGCCTAATCAGTGTTTAAAGCCACAAAGCAGACATATCAGCAAAATACCGCTTCAAAATTCCAGATCATTGAAGAAATTTACTTCTCTAAAGATCAAAATGCCACCTACCAGTTTGTTTTGCCTCAAAAACATACAAAGTTAATGCACAGTGAGAGATATTTCCAAAGACAGATTGCCAGCCTACGAAAAGCCTCAAAAGTCAACAAAAGTGACTGAAGTAGATGGAAGTTAATGTAAAAATCAATTAGCAGAGTTAAGACATTAGGTATCTTCTCCATTAGGCCTCCCAAAGGTCGAGAATCATTTACTTTATATTAATTGAATAAGTTAGATCTTCCTTTCACTCCACCTCCTCAATTTACTATAAATATCATAAGAGGAGCCCATTGTAAATGTTGGTTGAACACTTATCAAATGTAAATAGTTGTTGAGGCTGCTGAAGCTCTGTTAGGAATTGAAGAAAGATAGGCTGAGAAGAGAAGTTTGAAGCTGTAAAGACCTACTGGACTTGAAGATTGTAACTGGTTTGAACATCAAATATACAAGCTGATTTATGGGATCCTAGTCTATGTCAATGGTGATGTTTTTCTTACTGTAATTGTTATTTTCTTATGTTTTCATACTATCCACTTTCTCTGATAAAGAACAGGAAATATAGATTAGGATTTACTACAAAGTACCCTATTTCTCACTGATAAGCTTTATCTCTATGTTTTTCTCTAATTGTTGCTTTGGGAATGATTTCAATAGAGTATAACCAGTCGAGGAATGTTGGTGAGCCCATGTCTTGCTGAGTAAAACCTGAGATGTTGTTCTTGAATGATATTTTCACTGCATGCTAAGTAGAGTCCTAATAAAGGAAGTTTATGGTTAGCCTTGTCCCTTATTTAGTCTTCAACAACTGTTTTGAAAGTTTCCCTTGAGAGTATGACAAAAGCAGGATAGATTCAAAGTTCTTACTTAATCTTAGGCTATTCTTTTGTTTATCTTATATGTTTTCTTCTTTCTGAAGGTAATATGTTAGATTGCTAGATTGTTGTCTGAGTAGTGTGCTTTAGTAAAAGTTTGCCCAAAGAGGTCTATGGTTTGCCCTGTCCTTTGGCCTGCTTCAAACAGTTACTTTGAAAGGTTTTTCTTGTTTAGTGAAGTTAATAGATTCTTAAATGATTATTAGCTTTGCTTCTTTCACAACACTTTTAATGTTCCATACCACAAAATCAATCTAAGAAATCCTTTGATATAGATGACTTGCCCCATGGACCACTATTGAAACTTGTTGTGCAATTAAATCCTTTTGTGACTACATAGCCCAATGGATTGATACTGTCTCTTACCTATCCTATCAGCTGAACCATTCTTTCAACTCACTCACACCTTTACCCTTCAAAAGACTTCCTTTATTTTGATGATATCCCACCCAACCAAAACAAACAAACAAACCCCTTGTACTTCATAACTAGCCTAATATCATATCATAAGCCTTGAAGAAAATCATTCTAAAACACATATAGAGAGATCCCTCTCTGAATCCAGGAGGGCTAGATCCTAGGATTCCAAAGTGGTTTTGATGTAGGCCCTGCAGCGTTTGTTCTTTCCAATCTTGCAAACTACGGGAGTCCTAACATAGTGGTGACCATATTGGGGAATTATGAGTGAATTAAATCTTCTACATCCTTAATACCTTAGGAGACCCACAAGATTCCTTAGATTGGTATTCAATTGCTAATGGTGGACAACAACTCATCTTAAATTTTTTGAAATCCTCCACCTGGCGACTCCACAACTCCCAAAAGACAAAATGAATCCATTGGTAGAGAACTCTAGACTGGTTGAAAAGATTCAGTGACCATTTCTGATTTACAAACATGGATCCAAGGATACAAAGGAGATATTCTCCAATGAACAGAGATCATATCCCTAGATTCCCACACAAAATGCCTCAAATAGATTGGATGAAAAACCTTCCTATTTTTAAAGGTGAAAAGTTTGATGACCCATTGTTACATCTCATCAAATTTCATATACATGTATGGAAGATAAAGACTGAATGGCATGAAGACTGCCTTATGAAAATGTTCATGTTAACATTAGAAGGAAAGGCAAGGGATTGGTATGAATGGTTAGAACCTAGGAGCCTGTTTTCTTTAAAAGACATGCACCAAGTATTTTATGAAAAATATAAAGAAAACCCTTCATCTTTATCATGGACTGAAAACTGTTGTGATCAATCTCAGAACATCATACAATACCTATTAGATATTGATGAGGATTTGGTTAATATGCATCCTGAAGATCTGTTAACAACCATTCAAGAATTTCATATGCATCCTAACTATCACAAGAACCTAGATGAATCAGTTGAGGAAGAAATAAATCAAGGAATAAAGGACATTCCTCAAGATATCCCTGCTAGCATAAATAATGATTCATCATCCCTTCTAGGTGAGGCTAATTTAAATATTGATGATCTAGAGCAGCTCATGCTTTTTCCAGATCAAGAACAAACTCAACCACTACAAGACCTAGACAATGAGCAAGACATGTATGATGATCAAGAATTTATAGAAGATGACGAGGAAGGTTGTCAAGAAATTCTTGATTTCCTACCTATAACTTGTGTTTTACTGTTAAGATATTTTTACGAGCAAAATGCAAATACTAATAGTGAGCAGTGCTTTGAGGAAACAAGTAACCACTTAGAAAACACAGAATATAATGTGGAAGGATAACTAGCACATATAGGGACTTTCCCTCTATGTTACAACTCATTTAAGATTACACAAGAAGAGTGGCATCCTGATAATGTAGAAGAAAAAACTCATGAACCTTGTATTCAAATTGAGTATCATAACAATCATGAGGAGTTTTTTGAAACAGAAGTAGATCAGGAAACAGTAGAAAATCCTCAAGGTTTCCCTGCAAGCACAAGTAATAATTCACTAGAAGAGGCTCAAGAAGACATCCAGCCTCAAAACCAGTTAACACAAGAGAAAGAGGACTGTTGTACTTCTGTCTATGCTGAAAGAGAAACCCTTCCTTTTACAGAAGGAGAAATTGATCAAATACTAAACAAGCAGCTAGCTTCCAAAACTTCATTTGAACAAGATAATCATCAACATAGTTCCTATCCCACAAAACAACACAATGGCACTCAAGACAAAGAGGATAGTATGGAAATTAATAATAAATCTGAAAAAAATCCTCTTTGGAGTATGAGTTTTGATGGGTCTTGTAGTAAAACTAGTGCAGGTGTAGGAATATGGCTTTACAATACAGAAAAAAATCATGTTGAAGGCCATTCATATAAATTGAATTTTCAATTCACAAGTAACATAATAGAGTATGAGGCACTCCTTTTGGGGCTGCACTTATTGAAGAAATTAGGAGCACAGAGGATAACAGTTCATGGGAATGCAGAATTGGTAATTAGGCAAGTGAATGAGGAATACATTGTTAAACATCCCAGACTTAGAGCCTATAAGGATGATGCCATGGACTTGTTAAAATCATTTGAAGAATTCCAACTTACCCTTGTCCCTAAAAACCAAAACATTCTTGCCAATGGATTAGCCCTTGTTGCTAGTACATGTCTGAGACCTTGTGAAAGCAAATAATACATAATTCAAGAAAAATTCAGACCAGCTGTCCCAAACAATGAAAAGTACTGGCAAGTCTTTGGGGGAGAAAAAAAAATAGAAGACTGTCCTACTAAGGATATATCATCTTTTCAAGAGAAACCTTCTCCCATTGCCGATATAAATTTGTCATCCAAATAACCTAAATTTACATCAGAAGCAAGCATAGATTTAGAGAAAGAAGAAATTTCACTGCTTGTTGATTTGCAGGTGAAGGATGATGATGCTTCCAAGGAACATACTGAAGATGCAGTTTTCAAAGCTGATGTCTTAGAGGTATAAAATCTACCAATCGTGGAGGGCCAAAAAGAAGAGAGTTCTCATCTTTTCTTTGTTGATCATATGGAAGAATGTATGGAGATCCTATTTGGCTCAAATTCTCAAGCATGGATCCTTTGCAAGAGCTAAATACATAAAAATCTGTCACCTTCTGTGATAGCCTTAGTTTTGAAGATTAATATTCAATATGTACTATGGTTACCTCTGTCAAGCAGCCATATTTTCTATTCCTTTTTGTCACTACTCAATTGGCTACATTGGAACTATTGTGTCATTTAGAGCAGCAACAATCTCCAAGTTAGAATAGGTTAGGTAGGAATGTCAATAAAGCTCAGTCTGTGAGAATTTAGTTAGTTTTTTGTTTTTTGCTTTGAAAGAAAAAAGAAAAAATACAAAAACAATAAAAAAAGAGAAAAGAGGGCAGATATAAAAGAAGAAAGGTACAACCCCATACCAAAAAAGAAAAGAAAAATCTGAAAGTGTGCAAGCCTAAATGCCACTACCAAAAAAGAGCATTGCTATTTAGTCATATAGCCTAATCTTGACTAGATAGATTTCAATTTACTACTGATAGGTTAGTGAAGAAGATTTTCCAAACAATGAAATTTTGGCTTGTCAGTAGAATAGATTAGGATAGAAAGAAATGGCTCTAATCAGATAAAAAATTGAGCCAAAGATTGAGGAAAATGGTTCAAACATGCTCAAAATTTGAACCAAGACATAAAAAGAAAAAAGGATGACTCTAAACAGATCAAAATCTAAGTGATAAGAAGAAATAAGGATGTTCTTAATTTTTAGATCTTAAGCCTTCACAATTTTGTTTTGAATTTCTGTAAATTTCAGTCTATGTGCAGCTTGTTTTTATGCCATAGTCTCAACAGCAAATCGGACAGCTTAATCTTGGTTTGGCTGTGTTTAAATTTATGTTTTAGAATATAGAGAATAAAATATGTCAGACAGCTTAATCCTGACAGATAGTAGCTTAGGTAGAGAATTTATGAGTTCAACTGTTTAATCTGAACTCATGGAAGAAATAAGGGTATATTTAGATTAATTTCTTGCTTTCAAATAAAAGAATAAAATGTTGATGTCAAAAATTTTGCAAGTCCAAGTGCACCCTATGAAGAAAAAATGTTAGGACAAGTAGGCTTTGTAGGTAGTTGTTTGGGGAAAAGAAATTTGTTTGCTGATACAAAGTACTGATCATATTTTTAAGCAGCATGATCAAGTAAGAAAAGGTTGTCAAGGATAAGGCATAGGTATGCATTCCAGAAATAAATTTATGAGGTTCTTGAAACCTCCAAGGAGCTGCCATCCCCAAGTCGAGCCACTGTTAGCCATCAATAAAATTTTGTCATAACTGATGATGGCTAAAACAGGTCTTTAGTCTTCAAGAAACAAGTTTTAAAGCAAAATTGTGAGTTCTTAAAGCCTTTCTTTGTACCTTGTCCAAAATATCCATTCCATTGATATATTCACTTCAAAACCTTCAAAGAAAAGCCCTGCTATTATAAAAAAGACTGTTTTCAGACCCATTCTCCATCATTTTTTCCTTTGAAAAAACCCTCTAAAAACCCCTTCATTTCACCCATTTTTACTTATTTTTACTCCTGTTCTAAACAATCATTTCCCCTCCAAAAAGGCCTTAAAAAACCTTTATTTTCAACCCTTTATTATCTTCTAAAAATGCCCCTTTTCCATTTATTTTTCCTCATTTTCTCATAAAAACCATTTTTAACCATCAGAAAACCCTTTACTTGGTTAAAATCCCTCTTTTCATTCCTATCGCAACACTCAAAAAAGGCCAAGAAACCTTTTTTAGGCCTAAGTCTGACTATTGTGAAAATAAGCCTTAAGCCCCTTTTCTGGTTTAAGCCCTGTCCCTGCTTCTCATATGACCTAAGCCCCATAACCAAGCGCTAAATCCCATCGGCTATCGGCCATCGACGATCCCTGTTTCCTCATTCCCGAACTCTTTTTCCACCGATGGCCGATCTCCCGATTCAATCTAGATATTCCATCCCCAAGATTTGACGACCATCGCACTCCACGCTCCATCGCATCGCTCCCCCGCATTGCATCGCACTTCGCCATCGCATCGCTCTGCCGACACTTCATTACATCGGCACATCACAACTTCCCAGTTCCCTTGTCCCCTGACCCTTTTCCCTCCGCTGATGCGATCCCCCAAGTAAATCTTCACCGTTGATCTCGATCTCGATCCAACGATCCTCCGTCCATCGCACCTGCTTCTCCCATCGACCATCGTCACATCGCAATTCCAAAAATCCTCCTTCCCGAACTCTGCTCCGCCGATTGTCGATCCGCTGAAGTCAATCTCAACCGTTGATCCACACGATCTGACGGCTCCCATTGATCCCCTTCGCCTCTCTTATAAACCCCTTTTCCCATGTGAAAAACTTTCCGCCCTTTTTATCTTAAAAAACCCCAAAAACTTTGTAGAAAGACTCAAACTCTGAAAAAATCAAAGGTGGGCCCTCCCTTCTCTCATATTTCTACCCTGCCATTACTTCCCCCTCCAAATCGATCTCCACTGTTGATCGCAATTGATCCAACGACGATCATCCCCCCTCCCACTTCCACCTCTTTCCCTTTATATAATCGCCCATACCTTAATTATAACTATTTATCACTATAATCCATCAGCCCCACCATATTTTTCCTCTCCCATCTTATCTCCCCTCGCACTCATCCACAACCTTAGATCTTCGGCCCGAAGATCTAAAGGTTGTTGCATCATTTTGCACTTCATTTCATCAAACCTCCCGAACATGCATCTCGAGCACGAAATGGGTAGTTTTCAGGAGAATACATGTCAGCCATTAACGTGTATCGCGTTCCCCCGCTCATTACCACTTACCGCCTAATATCTGCGCGAAAACCACCTCAGGTTTTCGCAAAACCGCTTTCCTCATTTTCGCGCCGATAATTCAAATTTAACCCCGTTTCTCATGTTTCTGCCATGGATATCCCCTTTGTTGCACATCCCCTCCCTTAATGATCCTCCAACACTTCCCAACGCCTCCAAAGCAGTCTTACCAAAACACAAGTTTTTATTTAATATTTTGTTTGTTTTGCAGGTTTTTATGGTGGATAATGTGTTAAAAGCTGTCCCGCAGCAAGTAAATAGTAGCTCAGGGCCGACGATGACGATCCTCTGCGGCCCATATAACACAGAAAAGGGACATAAAGGGTTGAATTTCCAAGTTTTAATCAGTGTTTCATGAGCATCGGTTACGCAGCAAACCCTCCAACACGTAAAGGAACCTTGCATATAGACAATCAAAGGAAGATTAGAGACAAAGGATTAAAAGCTAAATCAAAGGATAAAGGTTAAAAAAGTGATTAAGGATAAAGACAGAGAATGTGAACAAAAGTTAAAAATACAGTCAGTGAAGGACAAAAATCCCAAAATATGATTAAAGGAGGCCTAAAGCTATATCAAAGGCCTAATCAGTGTTTAAAGCCACAAAGCAGACAGATCAACAAAAGACCGCTTCAAAATGCCAGATCATTGAAGAAATTTACTTCTCTAAAGATCAAAATGCCACCTACCAGTTTGTTTTGCCTCAAATGCATACAAAGTTAATGCACAGTGAGAGATATTTCCAAAGACAGCTTAGAAAGTAATTGCCAACCTACAAAAAGCCTCAAAAGTCAACAAAAGTGACTGAAGTAGATGGAAGTTAATGTAAAAATCAATTAGCAGAGTTAAGACATTAAATATCTTCTCCATTAGGCCTCCCAAAGGTCAAGAAACATTTACTCTATATTAATTGAATAAGTTAGATCTTCCTTTCACTCCACCTCCTCAATTTACCTATAAATATCATAAGAGGAGCCCATTGTAAATGTTGGTTGAATACTTATCAAGTGTAAATAGTTGTTGAGGCTACTGAAGCTCTGTTAGGAATTGAAGAAAGATAGACTGAGAAGAGAAGTTTGAAGCTGTAAAGACCTACTGGACTTGAAGATTGTAACTGGTTTGAACATCAAATATACAAGCTGATTTATGGGATCCTGGACTATGTCAATGGTAATGTTTTTCTTATTGTAATTTTTATTTTCTTATGTTTTCATACTGTCCACTTTCTCTGATAAAGAACATGAAATATAGATTAGGATTTACTGCAAAGTACCCTATT
Organism: Pinus albicaulis; assembly: GCA_034641835.2. Taxonomy (NCBI): domain Eukaryota; kingdom Viridiplantae; phylum Streptophyta; class Pinopsida; order Pinales; family Pinaceae; genus Pinus; species Pinus albicaulis. The sequence continues at coordinate 397,586,132 of CM076584.1, forward strand.
TCTCACTAATAATATTTATCTCTATGTTTTCCTCTAATTGTTGCTTTGGGAATAATTTCAATAGAGTATAACCAGTTAAGGAATGTTGGTGAGCCCATGTCTTGCTGAGTAAAACCTGAGATGTTGTTCTTGAATGATATTTTCACTGCATGCTAAGTAGAGTCCTAATCAAGGAAGTTTATGATTAGCCCCGTCCCTTGTTTAGTTTTCAACAGATGTTTTGAAAGTTTCCCTTGAGAGTATGCCAAAAGCAGGATAGATTCAAAATTATTACTTGATCTTAGGCTATTATTTTATTTATCTTATATGCTTTCTTCTTTCTGAAGGTAATCTGTTGGATTTCTGGATTGTTTTCAGAGAAGTGTGCTTTAGTAAAGGTTTTCCCAAAGAGGTCTATGGTTTGCCCTGTCCTTTGGCCTGCTTCAAACAGTTACTTTGAAAGGATTTTCTTGTTTAGTGAAGTTAATAGATTATTAAATGGTTATTAGCTTTGCTTCTTTCACAACACTTTTAATGTTCCATACCACAAAATCAATATAAGAAATCCTTTGATAAAGATGACTTTCCCCATGGACCACTCTTGAAACTTGTTGTACAATTAAATCCTTTTGTGACTCCATAGCCTAATGGATTGATACTGTCTCTTACCTATCCTATCAGTTGAACCATTCTTTCAACTCACTCACACCTTTACCCTTCAAAATAATTCCTTTATTTTGATGATATTCTACCCAACCAAAACAAACAAACAAACCCTTGTACTTCATAACTAGCCTAATATCATATCATAAGCCTTGAAGCAGATCATTCTAAAACACATATAGAGAGATCCCTCTCTGAATCTAGGAGGGCTAGATCCTAGGATTCCAAAGTGGTTCTGATGTAGGCCCTGCAACATTTTTTCTTTCCAATATTGCAAACTACGGGAGTCCTAACACCACCTAAAAGATTAAATTAGGTGAGGTGGCTACATAATTGGAAACCACTTACCAGAGATTTTCACCTAGATCACAAAATTGGGACTACTGAATTTATTTTTCATTATATTCTTTTCAATGTTACAATATATATATATATATATATATATATATATATATATATATATATATATATATATATATATATATATATATATTTATGAAGTATTCATAAACCTCAATCCACTAACCTTATATTAAAACATAACCATAATTCCCTTAACCAATATACAAAATCAAAAATATATCACCAAACAAAATTAGTAAGAAATCTCACAATAAAATAATGTCATGAAACAAAACCAGTAGGGAATATCACAATGAAGTGGATATTACGATACACCTACTGCAAATCCTAGCTAGTGGACATAACTTAATTATTTCACAGCATTGAATACTCCGCACTTATCATAAATTTTAGAAATGATTAAATACATGGATATACACTTGTGACTAATGGACAGTTAATAAATTGATAACTCTATTTTCAATTTGAGAAATCATCAACGTGTATTGATATTATTCAATATCATTATATTTTTTCCTGCATCATGTTAGTATGTTCAATTTGCAATCATTTCTGATTTGATATTAGCAAATTACAAATCAATTTAAAATAATTGAAGTTGTGTCAATTCATTTTGCAGTCGTTTCACAATGTCATTCCATATAGTATGGGATTAAACACATCTAGAGGCATCAATCCTGCTGTAATGAAATATGATTCCTCTTCTCCTCTTCACATTTCGGTAAATCTAATTCTCTAATTCCTTCCATATCTCGGATTTGCAACCGTGGATGAGTTTGTGGGTTTTAAATCTTGGGTCAGCATGCACTTCTTAATATAAAATGAATGCAAAATGTATCAGATAAATTTTTGGGCCTCCTCAATCCTAACTCAAATCTTCCATATTCCATTTAGGCTATACTGAGCATGAACAAGTTTTGCAAATTTGTAAGATATTAAATTTATTTAATTGCAATTTTTTACAAAGATTACAATTTCATGAAAGAGACTAGTTTCTGTAGCTAGAAAATTTGTAGCTATTACTACCATATAAGAAAAATTATGTACTAATCAAGTAATTTACTCATAACCGTAAAGCTATTTTAACATGTTTCAATGTAAAAATTAAGTTTGATGTGTGTCGAAAAACACTTTTCAAATTTCTATCTATTCTAAAAAAAATTGGATCAACTCGTCGAAATCAAGTTACTGCTTTGTAGTCTTTAAAAAAACAAACAAAGTCAATATAATTCTAGAGATCTAAAATCCCACTCTTGAGATCAACTGGTTCACCAAATTCCCAAAAGAAAAATGGGAATTCAAAAAAATTAATAAATAGTACATATGGAAATCTACAGGGAGGCCTTGATGCTTTGATTTTTGTACCTTTGACACATGATAAAGGAATCCAAAGAGTTATAAGGGCTTTTTCAAAATCATAGTTATATGTTTAGGTTTGAGATCCATGATTCTATCCAAAGGCATAACGTGGTCTAAGGTCTACATATTACTCGGCTATAGAAATTCTCTTGGGCACAACAATTACAATAAGAAAAATTCATAATAGTTTAGCTAGGTAAACAATATATTTTTATGTAGGATATGGGTGGGTGCTTACGAAATAAAATGTGCAAGGTCGAATAATCGTGTTCTCTAGATGTCAAATAAACCAAGAAGAAATGAAAATTTGATCTCTCTATTGCCATGGTTGTTTAATCAACCCATCATTCCACATTCCATGACGTGTGGGATAGATTTTACTGGAAAAAAACAAATTCCAACAATTTTTGGTTAATAGAAAAATAAAATAGAGTGAAGATAATTCTAGCAGGAAAAATGAATCGAGATAATTGGTACTCCCATAAAATTATGGTATAATATATCTAGATACTTGCCATTACCAAAAAAATAGGGCAAATGGGAGGATGTACTTTTATTTTTGCAAGGCGAAATAAAATTTTCAACTCTCCCCATCAAATTCCCATTGGCTAATGGTTTACAACTATTTTTTTTTTAAACAAATATTGGGAGAATCATATTAAAACCCCTATTTGTAAAAAATTAGCCCAACCAAAATAAAAAAACCCCTTCATTTTTCTCATGGGTGAAAATTAACCCCTAAAATTTTCTATGGAGATGTCCCGTGTGGTTTTACTAGACATTTGATGATATCCTAGTTAATATTCATGAACTAGGGGAGGAGGGAAGGTTGTTGTGAATTAGACATAAAATATATGATTTTTGAAATTATGCTTTACTTGTTAACTTTCAACATTCGTATGAACCTTAGAGTTATGAATGAGACAAAGTCAGACCAAAATGGGACAAATCTATCCAAGTTAAATATGATGTTGTGATGAAAAGTGAGACTTGGATGATGTTCCCATAGATTAAAAAATCCCATTGGTGGCAATTAGGTACATAAAATTGAGTACAAGGTAGATGGTACACTTGAAAATCACAAATCAAGTGTAGTTGCAAAGGGATTTGATGAGCAGCAAGAGATAGACCATGGAGACATTCATTCCCATTGTCAATTTGGTTACAATCAGGATAGTTCTAGCTCTCGCTGCTCATTTTAGTTGGAATATTTATTAAATGTTAGGAGTGTTTTCCTCGATGGTCATTTGGTGTAAGAGGTTTATAATTATTTTTAGAAGAAATATCATTATATTCCATATGAGGAATATACATATTTTTATCGAGGGACTCTTAGAAAATAGGTTTGAAGCCATTACAAGGATATATTCATTATGAGCTCAACATGTCACATGCAGGAATTGAACCTGGGTTGGGAGAATACCAACATTTCTCCTAACCACCCAAGTTACATCCAATTGACTAAGAGGTTAATATATATCAACATCAAAGTTTTTAGTCCTTAGAAATGAACATATGGTATGCAAAGTGGCGAAGGCTCTTAATGGCCTCAATTAGGTAGTGAGATCTTAGTTGATCAAAATTAACAATCATTTGTTCAATAATGGATTTAGAAGATGCTTTTCTTATTTTAATCTTTACATCAAAGAGAGGATGATGATTTAGTTGTTGGGCTCTTGAAATAAAATATTTTTGTTATTACTTGTATCAACATTTTGTTCATCGGAATTCATAATACCAATTACTTTACACTTTATTTTGTCCATTTTTTTATACACTTATTATTTGAGCTACAAGATCATATACAAAGGAACATATGAAGTAAAATGTTCATTCTTATATTTTCATTTATTCATTTTTCCGAAAGTAGTTTAAACATTGTTTTAATGATATGTCTACATAATCATCAATTCTGTAGCTACATGCAATTTTGAAACCCTTAATTAAATATGTAGCAAAGTTATAGTTCTATATGGGTATGAGCGTAAATGAACAAGACCAGGAGTTGGAGGTGACCATAAATGTTGACCTAGACTTTATCCACTTGTCAGCTCCATTCTAGCATGCTCCAGGTTAGTATAAGATCCAATTCAAAGCTACAGGAAATGGAACCCACGAGGTGGTAGAGTAACTAGATCGATGGCAGAATACATGGATCAAAGTCCTAATTGATAAACCATGTTCAAATAATCATATAATATATGAGTAATTTATGTACCAATATCATGAATTTCTCATACAAGGATTAATGATTGTGTTTTGTGCATCCATAAAAATATGAGAATAGATATCATCTATTCTAAGAATCCACACACACCCACACACACACATCTTTGTATGTGCATGTGCGCTTGTACTGTGAACTGAAAAGAAAATATATATAACTCTGTACTTTAGTATTATCAGAAATATAGAAATTTTCTATTCGTGAATTAAAGTTGCAGTGTGTACCTATTTTATGCAATTTTATAAGCTCAATATCATAAGACTTTCTCAACAACGTTCATCAAGCCAGGATGCCCCTTGAGTGAGGCTTGCATTATTTTTTTCTTTTTATTTTTGTTATGTATTTATTCATTTTAGTTGTGTTACTTTATTTGAAGCCAATTATTTATTTATCATTACTTAAAACTTGTATGCACAATGGGATTATTCATGAGAATGATTGATTGAATCGATTATAGAACCGAATGGTAAATTATGTAATTGTATCACAACAAGAAATACTTATAAGTGTTTAGAATCGTCGTTGTGCTCATTTATTTAAATTCACACTTACTCTGTTTTTGTAACTAAACTCTGTTTTTGTAGCTAAACAATAGATATATTTTAAAGTAATTCTTTATAAGTAGTTTAGAAAATAAATACTACATATATTTTGCATAACACTTCATAATTTTACAAACATGGATTGATGATTAACGTAACAAAATTCTAGAATCAAAACAATTGACCAACATTTTTGGCACCATTGTTGGGGATGTCACAAAATGAGTTAGTTTCTAAATTGGGAATCCATTAGCATAAATTCACTACATAGGAAAAATATGATAAACAGGATGCATGAATAGGGAAAGAGATTCTAGAGGTAGATTTGTTATAGGTAGAATCGGTCCAAAAATTTGTCCACCAATCACACAAAATAGCCAACAAATGGTGTACTGAGAGCCACATCATCATCAATTTCACACATCCCCACATTTATAGTTATAAGAAGGTATCATAAGGAAAAATCACAATCTGGAGGAAAAACTAAAGAGTAGGAAGAGTCTTCAACACAAACAATTCGATTTTATTCTCATCCAATAAGAGAGACATTCAATGGACACCAAATTGGAATACTAATTGAAGAAACTATAACAGAAGAAAGTTCACTTGAAGAAAAACCAATCCAAGAGCATCTATTTGAACAAAATATAGTTGAGGAACCACCATACTCTCATTCATTAGAAGAATCAATGGCTAACAATAGATGAGAAGGAACAACAGAAACATGAGTTGTAATGGGACCAATAGGAGGAGGAAATGGAAAAAGAGGACCAATACATCGTGAATATGAGGAAGAGGAAGAGGAAGAAGAAGAAATATCTTTCCTATTAAAGTTCCAACAACTAATGTCAATATGAAAAATATCTCACCATTAATACTACCAAATTTTCATGGTTTGAGAATGGAAAAAGTTGAAACTTTTATTTCGGAGTTTGAAGTATTATGTCGAAGTTATGATTATTCACTTGACACTCAAATTAAAAGCATTTTGAACCACCTATAAGGATGGTGCCTTTGCGATAGTTTATGGGGTTAGGTAAAAATTTTATTAGAACTTAGGATGAAATGTGTCAACTTTTTCTTGAAAAATACAAAGACTATTAAAAATATCATCATTATTAAAAAAGACATTTTTAAAATGAGTCGAAAGAAAGATGAATATCTTGAAGATTATGTGGAAAAATTTGCCTATAATGTTAAAAGAGTTAAACAACATCATCTAAGCCTTGATACTATTAAATCCCTTTGAATTTGAGGCATTATAGATGAATGGATATATATTTTAAATTTAATAAGAAAGTAGAGATGTACCTCAACTTAGTTTTGCAGAAATTTGTGAATTGGGTAAACACCTTTCAAAAGGAAGATCCAAATATGGTAAGGGAGTTAGATATCCTAGCATATATATGGTAATTAAATCAAAATATGGTGGGGTTAGTAGAGCCAACCTTGGTAATTTACTTGAAAACTTTAAATAGAATATTCTTGGAAATATTAGTGAGCAATTAGATACATTGAAAATTCAGAATAAGAAAAAAATAGGAAATGCAACATTGCCAATCGTTTGTCCAAAATGTAGAAAGAAGAATCCTTTGCTTGAATTCCCTTTAGATAACATTGAAATATATGTTATATGTGTAGAATATCATGCGAAAGAGGATCATGCATCACTTCAAGGACTAAAGGCAGTTCAACAAGAAGAGAACGAAGCTTCAAAGTAACTTTGATATGATGCACCGACACCGTGGCAACCTCAAAATCCAAGTATCTCACAACCAAGTATTAATGAATATACCACATAAAAAAATTAATCCTTATCAATAATATACACAACATAGTTAGAATACACCTTTACCTTGGAAACCATGGCCACAACAAACCCATAACCAACCTTGGAAACAAGGATGACGAGGTGCCACTTATGGAGGTATGTTGAGTTTTCCTTAGTATCCACAACAATATCCCCAGTATGCACAAAATCCATAATACTCACAATATTATCTTATTATTCTTATAAACCTCAACATTCTTATCCAAACCAACCTCCTCTACAATCGCAAAATCCACAACCTTAGTAGTTATAATTAGCTTCTAGCTAATCTTTACAAAAGCCTTCTACACAACCACCTTAGAGGCCTACCCAACAACCTACACAACCCATTCCAAATCCAAATAATAAAGTAGCTTATCCCACTTACAAATCTAAGTTACAAAATTTCTAGCCTATATGGTTACACTTCTTGATCTAAATGCCATTCATCTTAGTCAGGAAGGGTACTTGATATGGTTTCACCTGTTATTATAGAAGATCAGAATGAGGAAGAAATTCCTACTACAATAGTATATTATACACCAATAAAACAAACCTCTTCTACTCCTCTAGTAAATTATCCTTATACATCTAAAGATCCTCATATTATAGAAAGATTGAATGTATAGCAACAATTAATACCATTTGAATATGATACATTGGATGAAGTAAGGAATTTTTATTTATATTCCTCTACTCCAAGAAATAAAATATATTCCACTTTATGTGAAAATAATAAAGGAATTATGCCTAAGGAAACTACGAAGAAAAATAAAAGATCCACAAAAGGTACATATTAATAATCAATTAGTAGATATCATGATGGAAAAAGTAGATATTGAAAAATACCTCGATCTGTAATTTCCCATAGTCAAAGTTCACATTAATAATATTGAGATTCCAATTTCATTAATACATTTAGGTCCAAAAATAAATGTAAAGACAAAAGGAATAATGTATCATTTGCAATTGACTAAATCTTCATTACACACCGACTGTCTTACAATTAACCAATAGATTTCTATTAAACTAGAAGGGGTGTTAGAAGATATTATTGTCACCTTAGATTCATGGGAGTACTTGGTTGGTTTTATTGTATTAACACCAAAAACCAACTTGGGAGGTAATCCATTAAGATTAGGAAGACCATGGTTAGAAATTGTTGATGCATTTATTAGTTTTCAATCAGGAGACATGACAATCTAACATAGATGAGTCGAAATATCTATCTGGTGGCTCCAATATTCAAAAATTATTTTCCATGTCGATGAGGGAATTCTCTCCTAATTTATTAAATAAATCTCTATTTCATTAATAAAACTAATTCCCATGTTTTAATTACATTAATTTGGCTTAAATTAAATTAAAGGAACCAACTCCCCTTAGTAAATATGGCAAGACCTCCTATGTCTTATTGTCATGTAGAACTCTCCTACATCACAATCTCCAATGGAAATGCAAACAATAAATTTACATTATATCCTCCAACAAAAACAATCACTGAATTAGAAAATACTAAATGGATTGACGATGAAGATGATAATCAAATATTACAACCAATATTAACAATTTCCTAAGTTATCAGTTTCAAACAAGATATTGAAGAAGATGAAATTCCAAATTTAAGTGATAATAGTACATTTCCTCGATATCTTTGGGGCAGTCTTATTTTTCTCATAGCTTAGATAAATTTTTTCAAGGGAGTTGTACTTTATAAATTATTTCACCATTAAGGGAGTCTATGTCATCTATAGATTCTATGTGCGAGCCTAGTAGTACTTCTGTAGATATTAATATAATAAAAACTTTAAATGTTAATTCTAAAATGGATGAATATAAGAAATTGTAATTAATTCAAATGCAAAGAAACCATGTCATTTCATTTTCATGTGACTATAATGATATGAGAGGAGTAAAACCTAATACATGTATGCATCATATCTATATTAAGGAAAATTCTAAACCTATCAGACAACATCAAAGATGTATGAATCCTATTTTAAAAGATATCGTAAAAGAGGAACTACAAAAATTGTTCAATGTAAATTTCATATACCCAAATTCCAATAGCTAGTGGGTGTCATCATTGGTAATTGTCCCCAAAAACAATGGTAAATGGTGAGTTTTCATAGACTACAAAGAATTAAACAAAGCTAATTTAAAATATCATTTTCCTCTACCCTCTATTGATCAAGTCTTAGATGCATTAGAAGGAAAAAATATTTCTTTTTTATTGATGATTTTAGCAGATATAACCAAATACATATTGTGCTAGAATATAAAGATAAGATGACATATGCATATCCATGGGGAATGTATGTTTATATAGTATCACCCTTTGGATTGTGCAGTGCTCCTGCTACTTTTAAGTGAGTTTTTCTAGGTATTTTCTCTTACTTGATCCATGATTGTGTAGAGTTATACATGGACGACTTTATAGTCTATGGAAATACTTTTGAAGAAGTTATGGAAAATATTGAATTTTTTTTTTGTTGATGTTAAGAAACTTTTGTAGTTGTTACAACATCACCCAAAATTTTGGTCATATTCAAAATTTTTGGTCCCCCTCTATTCACTCAGCCCATTGAAGTTTCGATCCGGTCTCCATTTGGTTGATCTCCCCATGAGCTTTTCTTACCAAATCCTATCGCTGCGCCCATTCGTATGAAGCACACCACGCCCACTTGGCTTGCTGTCTCATAATTACTCTAGGGTGTGGGGTTTTTCTACTTCAAAGAGTATTTAGATTTCCTCCGTGGATTCAAAGCTATTTCAACCATAGTAGTCATCACCAATCAGTGAGGGCACTGAGCCCAGACAAATAAGGCTTCAATTTGGATCACATTATGCTGATCATGCTAGGGTTTGGGAGAAACCCTAATTTGTTAAGAGAGTGATCCCATTCCTGTTTTACCTAATCCACATCCTCTGAAGGCACAACTTAATCAGAATTGCATGGCATCGTAATAAATCATCGAATATTGTTTTCCCTTAGGTTCATGATTGGTTCCCTTTATCTCAACACGTGCATTAGGGTTTTCATGGCTTTGTGGTGCATTAAAAGTTCCACGCACTTGTAAGCCTCTTTTCTCTGGCATATGCATTGAAGCGAAGTAGAGACATATTGTGTCAATGGTTGACGCAATGTTTGAGCTTCCCTAGGGCATGATTATATCACTCCTATTCATCTCTAGTAAACATTCTCACAGTCATGACAACACACTTTTACTTTAGTCATATCATGTCAGGAAGTATCTTGTACAACTACCGAGTTCATACATGTACTTGAGCATAAGTTTGCATTACATGTACAGTTGTGAATTAGGTGCATGGCATATCCCCATTAGAAGGACTTTCACCATGCATTATTTAGGCATTCTATTTGGGTACTCCATCAAGCTTATGGTCGCATGTTAATTATTTTTAAACTTAGGGACATCTTTCTCTAAAGAAATCTTGGACTAATTTATGTTATGATGTGTCATGCAGGTCGGGCCCATGGAGAATAGACCCAACAATATCTCCATTACAAGGAAGGAAAGAAACCAAAACCAAAACCTACAGGGGCTCAATTGTGGAACATGACATATCCATCCCCTTTCCATGTGGAGACGACAACAAAGGCTTAGGTCTAAGGCCTTATTAAGGCGGATGGAAAGGAGGGTTATTAATTGTTTGAAGTTGGATCGTATTTCATAATCAAAGGGTATGAAAAGATATTTGAGGAAAAATGTACAAATCAGGTTTGGGTGTCAAGTGCATCCTATTGAACAATGACATACACACCATCAAGGGCTTGGAAGAAGCTCCAACCAGATTATAGGGATGTTCCGAAGGTTCGTTGTTTTTCATGGAAAATCTTAATGAGAAGCATATATCATTATGACTTAGTTTCTTACTTCACTTCATAGTTCCATACAAGAGAATCAAGGTGCCCCAATTCCACGAGTGGTGGCGTGGTTAACAATTTAGAGAGGGGAGGTGATCGAAATCTTGATTGGGGGAAAAAATTTGTTAAAAATTCAAAGTGATCAGAATTGCACCAAACCAAAATGACCGGATCGGGCCCATTGCTAGGAATCTGATGCACTTCGTTTCACTCAAAACGAACTCCGTATGAGGAAGTTAGAGTTCGTTGATCGCCATGTCAAACATGCGAATTTTAAAAAAAATGGGTCAAACAGGGTCAAGCAGGATCAAAGGCCAAAAAATTGGGTTTTCCTTCGGCCCAATGACAGGATGACAATTGTAAATTTCTAAGTGGCCCAAACTTTTTGGCACTTGGAATTTTTTTACAGGTTTTTGATGAACCAATTGGGTGCTGACACGTGGCACCGACTAGATCAAGTGTTCACCTTTCCTTTGGATGGCTAGATGCACATGAATGGTACCAGTGGAATACTCTTTTGAGTAGATCTTATTATTTGTGTTCTTCTCATGTTTCGGGGACGAAACATGTTTAAGGGGGGTGTAATGTAGTGTACCTAGAGGGGATAATATAGGGTACAGAGGGAGGTACCCAAGGGAATAATATGATGTAATAATATAAGAATGATAAATAAATGGGCCATAGTTAATAAATAAAGTGGTTAAACCACATTATGTAAGGGACCACATGTAGCTAGGGAATAAAGTGATAAGCCCATTGTATTGGATGTATGGTATTGAGAGACCCATGGTAACTACCCATGGTATTGCATATATGAAACCTATATAGAGGCTAGAGACTCTCCATTGAGAGAGGTCAAGGATTATTGGATGGGCAAGCATATGGCTTGTGGAGTGATCTCCTTCCTTAAGGATTGAATGTATGGTGTTGCCCTACCTTAAGGGTTTTGATATTAATGAAGATCTGAAGTTTTATCTTCTATGGTGTTATTTCTTGGGCATATTTTCCATTTATATACATTTTCTTGTCAGATCTACTACAAGTGGTATTAGAGCTTGTAGTAGATCTGACAAGAAAATGTATAGAAATAGAAAATATGCTAAATGCTCGGAAAAAGACTGAGCTAGGATCTTCAATATCAAAACCACAGAAACAGTGAGTGGCCACCTTAAGGAAGGATCACTCCAAAATACCATGCTACATGCATACAATGACTTCTCAATAAATGCAACACCTCTATATATGATTTCATATGCTGTGCCATGAATTATTACCATGGGTCTCTCTACCAAAATGAACACAACATCGCATTCTAACATATAATGGTTTATTTACTTGCCCTGTAACTATGTTATTTATTTAATAATGCCTGTGTACATCATATTATTCCCTTGAATACTTCTACTACATTTCCATCCCCTCTGAGCCATGCATTACCTGCTCACTGTTTGTCTACATGTAAGCATTTAATGTAAGATCCCCTTCAAAAATTGATGCTGGTACCATTTTCATGTGCATCTATGCATCAAAGCACTTGATCTGAATTCGATGCCTCGCTTACTTTGAATGGAAGCGAGTTCTGGTGGTTCTTCATTGTTGATGTGTTGTTAGTGGATCGTCGCACCTCTCTATGTGTCGTCCAGGGGTTGTTGTCCTTGTTGCTAATTCGTTGCCACCTTGTTGGTTGTTGTCTTGCTGGGTGATGTGGGTGGTGATATGTTGAAGCTTTAACTGATGTAATATCTTTCCTTAATTCCTCCATGATTGGTGATGGAGTGGTGTCTGGTTCCTTTATTGGTACTTGCTTTGATGTCTGTGTTTGGCTGTCTACCATCAAAGGCTCATCATCTGATGTGTCTATGTCGTTAGATATTTTTGCTTCTTCCTCCTCAGTCTCTGCATGGTTCCTAATGCAAATATCATGCAATGTAATTTTCTTTTTTTTTTTATACCAGAGCTTCATGAATTTCTTTTGCATATTAAAATTGACAGTACCAACGGATTCCATCCAAGGATGTCCCAAAACAACATCCACAACAGCCATATCTGAAGCATAAAAATTAGAATGCAACACATACTTATCCATAGAAATGTTCAAATCTTTATAAATTTGAACATCTTCATTTTCAACCTGTGTTTTCAATATGCTTTGCTGGAACTTGCAATTTTTTTTCCAAATTCACATTGATACAATTATGCTTGCAACTAGGAATGATAGACACAACAATGTTCTCTTTCTGAATACTTACATGAACCCGTAATATGGAAATATTAGTAGAAAATAAGTCTTAATGGCTCTTGCTATCCTTCTTTCCGGCTTGGGACCACTTGTCCAAAAGGACTTTTTCAAGTTTTTTCTCGGGAAGTTTCCTCACTGAGCTGTCAAGTGAGGTCCACCATTTATTTGCCTCATCTTTCATATGAAACCCTATGGAGCATATCCAAAAACTTGCATATTGAGCCTTGAAATGTTGTAAAAAATCTTCAATAGTAGGGCCATCATCTTTTCCTGTAAACTTCATCTTGCGAGAATCCATAAAATAAAGTAAGGGTTTTGAAGAAAATCACTTACTTTGGAATTTTTTTTAAAATGGACATTACTCGGTCAATATAACTCAGAATCCTTAATATAACCTGTTTTTGAAAATGGAATAACCATTCTGCATCTAACCATATGACTGAAATCCCGATTTAGGCACTCTGGAAACACAAATTTGTGCTGCAACTGCCCCGGCGTCACAAAATTTCTGAAAAAAATGGCTGATTTTAAATCAGTGATAACTCCCTCATCCGGACTCCGATTCGACTGATTTTTTTTTTGAAATTGGGTATTTTTCCATAAGGAATCCAGATCTGATATTTATTTCTGAAAAATTTTCACTAAATTTTCCAGATCTGCTCTACAAACTCGCCGCCCAAAAATTTCTTTGGCAAAAATTTAAAATGGACATTACTCGGTAAATATAACTCAAAATCCTTAATATAACCTATTTTCGAAAATGGAATAGCCATTCTGCATCTAATCATATAGCTGAAATCCCGATCTAGGCACTCTAGAAACACATATTTGCGCTGCAACTGCCCCGACATCACAAGATTTCTGAAAAAAATGGCTGATTTTAAATCAGTGATATCTCCCTCATCCGGACTCCGATTCGACTGATTTTTTTTTTGAAATTGGGTATTGTTTCGTAAGAAATCCAGATCTAATATTTATTTCTGAAAAATTTTCACCAAATTTTCCAGATCTGCTCTACAAACTCGCCGCCCAAAAATTTCCTGCAAAAAAAAAGAAAAAAACAAATCTCCAAGCTCTGCCCAAGAAAGTGCTTTGATACCACTTGTAGTAGATCTGACAAGAAAATGTATAGAAATAGAAAATATGCCCAATAAATAACACCATAGAAGATAAAACTTCAGATCTTCATTAATATCAAAACCCTTAAGGTAGGGCAACACCATACATTCACTCCTTAAGGAAGGAGATCACTCCACAAGCCATATGCTTGCCCATACAATAATCCTTCACATCTCTCAATGGAGAGTCTCTATCCTCTATATAGGTTTCATACATGCAATACCATGGGTAGTTACCATGGATCTCTCAATACCATGCATCCAATACAATGTGCTTATCACTTTATTCCCTAGCTACATGTGGTCCCTTACATAATGTGGGTTAACCACTTTATTTATTAACTATGGCCCATTTATTTATCATTCTTATATTATTACATCATATTATTCCCTTGGGTACCTCCCTCTGTACTCTATATTATCCCCTCTAGGTATACTACAAACAGGGTCAAGCAGGATCAAAGGCCAAAAAATTGGGTTTTCCTTCGGCCCAATGACAGGATGACAATTGTAAATTTCTAAGTGGCTCAAATTTTTTGGCACTTGGAATTTTTTTACAGGTTTTTGATGAACCAATTGGGTGCTGACACGTGGCAAGTCAGGAGGCCACCACATGCCCCCCCCCCCTCCAAGGCCAAATTTAAGTTAAGTATAAGGTAGAATTTTATTAAAAATTTGGCAAAATTTAATGTATTTGCCAAAGGGTGGAGGTCGGGGTTGAACCCGCGACCTCGCCCATGCTACACACCAACCATACCAATACACCACATATTCTGATCTTAGCATACAACAATTTAAACATATATTTGAGTTGTTACAAAGTTTTCAGAAGGGGTTTAAAGGGCCAGCCTTGAGGGGCCAGCCCTTGGTTCACAAGACCACGCCCTAGAACCAGGCGGAAGGCCAATTCTAATGGCAGAATTAGCATTTAAGCATGGGTTTAATTAACCCTTAAACATGAATTAATTTGTGGTAATCTGATTTCTAATCTAGATTTGTAAAATGTGATTAATTAGCGCTAAGTATCAGTTAACCCATACTTATCATTTCATTAAACTCCAGTTTAACTTGGTGGAGAAAATGGCAGAGTACCCAAATTCGGTACCACTACCAAAATTGGCTGGGCTAATTGTAGATGTTCTAGTTTTAGTGGAGTTTTTCTAGGAAATATTGAGGAAGCCATAACTTTGGCATATTTCGACCAATTTTGGCTCAAGAAGAGTCATTCCTAAATGATTTGGATGCTCTGAGCATGATGGTGTAGGTTTCAGAGGCGTTGGAGCACTTATGCAAGTGATTTTTCCACTTTGAAGATTAAAGAAACTTAGGGCCACCAGAAGAGGAGGTCATGCCTAGATCAACTAAAGACAATTTTCAGAGCTTGAAGAGTCTATTTAGAGGTTTTTGGGTTTCTAAATCCAATGGAATCCATTGGAGCATTGTAGGTGCATGTAATCAGAGAATTGACCATTAATCCAAAAAGGGCCTAACTAGTTGAAGCAAGTCCATGAAAATGTAGCCCATGAGGGGTGAACTCCGTTATCAGCTATTGTGTAATGTGTTTTCTGTGTGTTATTTATATGCATTTTATTTTCTGTACATAAGTTTTTAACAACTAATTAACTCATAAATTTCTCATAAAAAAATACATATCTTGACACATAAACCCTCACATGAATGGCTAATTTGAGACGATCCTAAACACATTTTGTAAATATTGATGAGGGAGATAGCACAAAAAAACTATTTTTCCCATATTCATATCAAGTTGGTATTAGAGAAAAAATTAACTCATTTTAGCTCTGAGATGGTTTGCAAAGGTTAGCTAGAGAATTAGCTATTGGTTTTGCAATTGTGCAAGGAGAATGTAACTGCGTGAAAGTTTATATGTGTGAAGAGAAGTCAAGATTGAGAACTCAGTTCTCAAATAACAAAAAAGAAGATTTCTATGCATTAAAAGTGTGATGGAAGCTTCATAAAGCATTGTTTCTAGTCAATCTTCTTTATCAAAACTCTTTGATAAAGAGATGTTGCAGAAGCTCTACATCATGAATGATATGGTGCAAGATATGCATGAAGATAAGAGGGAGAGCATTATACTTCAAGAGAAGTTGATTTCCATGAAGGAGGAGAAGCAAGAGCTTCTTGAAAAGATGCATGAGATGGATATTCAACTCCATATTGCAAATGAAAACCTAGCAAGGTTGCATGAGATGGAGACTCAACTCCATGATTCCAAGGAAACACTAGCCAAGTATGAGCATGAAAAAGAGGCATGCAATTCAAGTTTATCTTCTATTTCCTTTCAAGATGAATGTGTAGGTGATTTTGAAAGACACACTAGAGGAATATGGTCCAAATTATTGATGAAGATGGGCTATGAAGGTAAATGATTGGGAAAACATGCAAAAGGCATAGTTGAGCCAATTTTTGTTGAGGAAAGGCCTAAGTATTTGGGTCTTGGTTATGGACAACATGATGGAGAATGATCCAAAGACAAGGAGACACATGAAGGTGTTACAAGAAGGACTTTCATTACATGTTCATTACCTCAAGCTTGTGAAGTTTTTGTTCATGAGGAATGCAAAAGTTTTACACCCACTTTGCAAGAAGATGCTCATAAGCATGCAACTAATGAGAATTTCAAACAAGAGGATGTTGAAAGCTCTAAAGTCATTGAAGCCATTGTTGGTATTATGAAGAAAGAAACTACCTCATCAAGAAGGTGACAAAGGTTAATGTGCAAGGTATAAATATGCCTTTAATCAAGTTGCTTTCAATTATGATAAACATGGTAAATATTCACATAAGATTTGGAGAAAGTTTACATGTTCCATTTGTGGTTTGAATAACCATAATGTTTCAAGATGTTGGAAGAATATATCCATGCACAAGAAACTTTTTAAACAAAGGAGACAAAAATCCAAAGTTCCAGTGGACAAGGAAAACCATGTTGAAAAGAAGATGCAATTGTTCTGCACTCATTTCCATAAGCATGGTCATCTTGTAGACAAATGTTGGACTTTGTATCTGACAAGTCATCCATGATATTTGAAAAAGGTGGAAAGAGATATTGATAAGAATGGAAAGTAAGATTCCATAATTAATGTGGGTCAGGATGATTCACATGATGAAGTGCAGCTGAAAGAAGCACCATTGAAATGGTTTGGTAAGAGATGGTTCTATTTCTTATCCAAATAAGGCCTTGCATGTATTTTGATGATTGATGCATTTCTTTGCCAATGCATGTTTCATGTTTATGCCAGGAAGTTGTTTTGAAAAGTAGAGTTATGTTGACTCGCTTAGATGCAGGAAAGATGGAAATTTGTACATTCTTTTGTTTGACTTGAGAGTCAGTTGTTTGAAGAGGCATGTTTTTTCAACTCATGTTTGGTTGATGAGATTGTACACTGAGATGTAAGAGTACATGGAAATGTTGACATGATGTGACATTTTTTCTTTGAAGGAGCAAAATGATATGTCGTCGAGTTATGTTTCTTGCATGATGTGTTTTTCAGATTGATGGTTGTGTTTGTGATAAGATGTCGCAGGATTTTGGGAAGGTCTACTCTTGAGTGAGAGGCTCATGATTTGTAGAAATTATACAACATGCATGTATATCTTGGATTCACCCGATCTAACAATGTACTAAAGTTAAATAATGAATCACTTCTACAAATATTTTGCGGAATTAAAAACATAATCGCTAATCACATGAAGTAAAGAAGAATCAAATCACATAAAATACAAATAATTTACCGGGGAAAGCTTACAGCTAAAAACCCCACTATATTCTATTGTATATTCAGCATGGATCATGAAACAATTACATACAAAACTCTTCTCACAAGAGCCCTCCGGTACTCAACTAATTTTCTCACACTTTCATGAACAAAATTGACCAACACATAACCAATTCTCAGCCTCTAGACATCCAACCTTGCTTGCACAATCCCTAATGAATGCAAACCATAAAAGATAGGAATTCTTGCCTTCCTTGAATGTGCAAGTATCATGGGCACTCCAATGGGTGTTTGGTTTCATGTGCGCAACCCAATAATCCTACAACTGATAGTCAACTTCCCTTTCACCTAGATCTCAACTGGGTCTCCACTGGATCTGACATGCATGCAACTAGTAATAGTAAATCCTCAGTTCAATGTGAGATCACTTATTGTGCATTAATTAATATTTAATTCACTTTATCTCTCACTAATGTATCTTCAGTTACAACTAGCACAACTGAGTTTAACTCACTTAACTGAGTTAAAATGATTACAGCTTGCATTAACTAATGCACCACTGCACTTCAAACTATGTTACAACTAGAATTACTCTGTATGCCTCACCAACTACCTCTAACTCGAAATACACCAGCTAACTGAGTTTATCACTCTCAGTTAACTATTTCAAGTTATCATTGAGAATAGATTACAATTTATTGTCCATCTTAATTAAGGGATAACTAAAATAGACATGCACCCAAAAATAGCACTATGGGCCCCACCCTAGTGTAGGTGCTTAATGCACTAGGCGTGGGTGCTGAATTTTTCTTGTTGAATCTCAACACTCCCTCTCAATAAGAAAGGGATTATCATTCACCCCAATCCTATCTCTATGGTATTTGAATTTTCTCTTGGTGAGCACCTTCGTTAGAATATCTGCATCTTGATCTTTCGTGGGAATGTACTGAAGCAACATTATTCTTCTCTGCACATAATCTCTGAGATGATGGTAGAAGATATCTATATGCTTGGACCTATCATGAAACACAAGATTAATCAAGAGTTTAATGCAACTCTAATTATCAAAATGAATCATTGTCGGATCCATTTGAGAACCAAACAAACCAACCAAGATCTTTCTCATCCAGATAGCCTCACATGAAGCTTGAATTGCTGCTGTTGAGCATTGGAAAAGGTATGAATTTGCCATGTATTTATTTATCTTTTTCCTTTAATCATAACTCCTTTATATTCTAGAATGGTAATATATTGAAGAATTATAATAGACTTAAGGAGATTAGTGATTGTTTCAAATTGATTAAAGATTGTATTTTCTTATATGTAGAAAATAGATGAAGTGGGAAGCCACCATTCGGGAGAAAAAGACAAAGCAGAAATAACTGTTGTCCCTTCAAAAAAAGGCCATATCCAGACAATAAGGTCGAGATCAGAGCGCATAGTCAAAGAAAATAAAGGAACAACGCAACATTAGTGCAAGAAGAAAAAACGATAATTGAAGATAGAAGATAGAGCGAATCCCTCAGGATCTCTCGATCCTGAGGGATCGCTGCTCAAAGCTTATCTGTATTTCTTGTTTCGTCCGCTGGCTGTTATAAAAGGACAACATTTTTAGAAATCAAAGATGTATTATGATTATTCAGATTTCCTGTTATATTTTCACGATTACTCATCGATTCTCGTTGGTTAAAACAGAGTGTGATTGCTTGTAAACTCTGGTACATATGATTAATATATAATCCGGTTGTCATTCCATTATTTGATACTGGAGTAGTTTGGCGGTGCTTCAATAGTGGCTAAGGGCCCGAGCTTGGTGGATCCACTTGCTGTATGTACCATTACTTTCCAATTCCAGTTGTGTGATGGTTTTCTTTAGTTCTCATTTCCTTTAGTCACATTGCTTCACAGTTTCCATGTTTTATAGCTTACTATTTCAATGTTTTATGAAATCGGTTTGTTGCATCAGTTGTGAGTGAATTGCATTGCTATTCCTTTCCAAACATAACAAGATTATTTATTCCTCTATAACTGTTATTTTTATGCTTCACAGATATAAAGTTTCGTTGTTCAGAATTTGCTGTTCATTTCCATTAAATAGCTTTGTTGTTCATTTCTGATAACTAGCTTTACTGTTTATTCCTTTCCTGTAAGTATTTGGTTTGCTTTATAATGTTATTGTAGAGAGCGTGTTTATTTTATTTCCATTACCAGCATTATTGATTCAACTGAGTTACCATTTCCAATTAGTTGCTTTATTGTGGAGTGTAAGATCATCAAATGTAAAGGACATTGGCTATTACTGTCTAAGTTCTCAGATTGAGGATCTTGTTTATGATTGATTTCATTTACATCAGTTGACAGAGGAAAGAATTATTGCTACTGCATCCTTGACTGATGATTGCCGAGTGAGTGATTGGATTTTAGAGCTTTAAGTTTCATGTCATTGCAATTAGATTTCATTTTCAAGCATCCGTTTACTCTTGTATTTGAAACACTGTACTGCAAATTGGAGAGCATTACTCTTAGATTAAATTTCCGCCTCAGACCGAGTACACTCTTGAGATAAAAAGTCATACCTAGATTGATAATTAATGTAGGATAAATAGGAGTTAAAAAAACACCTTTTATACCTCAACAATTGCCATGTATTCCGCTTCCACTAAACTGAGTGCCATAGATCATTGTTTCTTGTTGTAACTGGAAAATGTTGTCAATCCTATGCTAAATATCCCTCCTGATGTGCTCTTTCTGTCTGATGGACTGCCTGCCCAATCTGCATTCGTGAAGCCTTGAAGCTTCACTCGCTCTATCCTCTGTACTGTAGACCATACACTGATGTGCCCCTCAGGTATCTCAAGACATGCTTCCCCGCCTTCCAAAAGAGCTTGGTAGGCTTAACCATAGCTTGAATCATCCGGTTAACTGTGTAGCAAATGTCTGGTCTGGTGTTCACTAGATACATTAGTGAACCAACTAACTTCCTGTAGACAGTAGCATTCACTACCTCTCCAGAAGTAGCATCCTCTTTCCTCCAATTTCCTGGAAGAGGAGTATCCATGGGTTTGCAGCTCTCCATGTTAAACTTACCCAGTATCTCCTTTGCATACTTTCCTTTAGACAAAAAAATTTCACCATCCCGCTACCATATTTCCAATCCAAGGAAATAATGAAGGACTCCCATGTCCTTCATTTCGAACTCCCTTGTAAGATCCTCCTTACATGAGTGTATCGATTTCTCATCACCAATCAAAATCAGATCATAAACATAAAGAAAAATAATCAATAGCTTACCCTCAACCACAATCTGGTACAGGTTTGCATCTGATTCACTTTTGGTGAAGCCTAGTCCGGTGAAATAGCTGTCTATCCGAGTGTACCAAGCACGAGGTTCTTGCTTCAGCCCATACAACTCTCTTTTGAGTCAGCACACATGCAACTAACTGTTGAAGATCTCAAAACCTTTAGGCTACTCTATGTACACCTCTTCCTCAATGATACCATTGAGAAACACAGTTTTCACATCCATTTGATGAATGTGCTAACCCATCTACACTGAGAGTGCAAGGATGGACATTATGGAAGAGTACCTTGAAACAAGTGCAAAAGTCTCATCACAATCTATCCCCTCGATCTATGAGAATCCTCGGGCCACAAATCTGGCCTTGTATTTCTCCACACTCCAATCAGAAGCTTTCTTTACCTTGTAGATCCATCTCACTCCAACCATTGATTTGTCGACCAGTCTTGGGACTATCTCCCATGCACTGTTCTTGACAATGGAGTCATACTCCTCCACCATTGCATCAACCCAAGTTGGTTGCTGCACTGTTTCCTGGAAGGAAGATGGTTCAGTCACAATACATTTTCTCATAAGAGCCATGTATCTAGTAAATCGGTCAGGAGACTCTCTGTCTGCGCTATGAAGTAGGGGCTCCTAAATTCTCCACAGCATCAAGTCTCAATCTATCAGCTTCCATGGTGCGACTTCTGCCATTTATTATGGATGGATCTACATGAGTGTTTTCCTCCACTCCATGAACCTCCTCATGTGGCTGATCCACATCTTGAGACTCATCCTTGAGAACCAACAGTTCCTCGTCTGCATGCAATTCTAGCTCCCTCTTAAGGGACAATTGCATGGATTTCTCCTCATAAAATTTTATATCCCGTCACACAACAGTCATTCCGCTGTTTGGAAAATATGCACGATAATTATGTGGTGTTTCAGTGTACCCCACAAAATCCCCGATCGCAGCCGTCAGTTCCAACTGCTTCCTGGCATCCTTGGTCACATGCACATAAACATATGAGCCAAAAATCTTAAAGTGTGAACATCAGGTTTCTTACCAGTGAAATACTCTTCAGGTGTACTCATGCCAAGTATCCTATGAGGACAACTGGTTTTCAAAAATATCGCAGTGTTGCATGCTTTCAGCCACAGATGCATCGGTAGGCCTTGATCATGCAACATCGCTCTTGCTGTACCCATGATCATTTCGTTCTTTCTCCATGCGACCCCATTTTGCTGTGGGTTATGAGGCACTATGAGTTCTCTTTGAATTCCTTCTTTGCTGTAGAAGTTATTGAGTTCATTAGAGATGTATTCTCCACCATTATCTCTCCTAAGAGCCTTCACTTTCTTCTCCGACTCTTTCTCCACCAGTTCCTTAAACTCAAGAAACTTAGAGAATGTCTGATATTTCTTCTGCATGAAGAAGATCCAACACTTACGAGAAAATTCATCAAAAAATATCACATAATACTTCTGTTTTGTTGTTGAAGCAACATAGAATGGTCCATGCATGTCTATGTGGATCCCCAAAGCTTGTTCTCCTTCTCATGAAAGGTGGCCTTTACATATTTTCCCATAGTATATCTCTTGCATGCATCTGACTACGCAAGTGTACCCCTGGGAAGACCAGTAGACATCTGCTGCATGACTTTCAAGGCTCCACGGTGAAGCTGACCCAGTCTCCTGTGCCATAATTCGCCCTCATCCCGGTTCACCACTTGATCTGCCTCGCCCAGCATTGCTGCGCAACCATCTAACTCCAGCTTGTAGAGATTCTTAACTCGAATCCCTATCCTCTTGCCTTGTCCCATTGTTTTATGTTGCAGGAAATATTTTCCTTCATGAAAAACGACATCATAGCGTCTATCCTCCAACATTGCGACTGAGACTAAAGTTTTCTTCAAACCTGGTACATGCATTACATATTTTAATTGAAAGGGTTTACCTGATTGCCTCTGGAAGGTAATGGTACCTATCTCGGTAGCACTGTACCGCTCGGCATCACCCATTTCAATATGCATATGGAGATCCTTCTACTCCAAGTCACTGAAAAGTTCCTTTCTTTATCCAAATACCACATAGATCCCAATGCACTTGACACCATGCATGCGATAAATGAGAAGTAAAGCTAAAATTGTGAGGTAAGAGCCTCACCAGCTGCAGATCCTCCAACCTCCCTATTCTTCTTCTTTTGTGGACAATTAGTAGCAAAATGCCCATACTCATGACAATGAAAACACTTCACCTTGGACATGTCCTGCTTCTTTCCATTCTTGGACTAGTATTTAGAATGGAATTTATTCCCCTTCCGCTTCCTTGCCTTGGCATCCAAAGCACAATCCTCTTCATATTCATTCTTAGATGAAGATCCATCTCTGGTGTTCCGTCTGAACTCCTCCTGCACCAAATCCGACCACAATCGTTCCCAATCTGGAAATTTTTACCTTCCATTAACAAATTATTGATAATTGTGCCAACTCTTGGGAAGTCCTAGGAGAGCCAAGCTCACCAAATCATCATCAACTACTATTATTCCAACACTCCCTAGTTCATCCCTACATTGGACAAACTTTGTTAGATATTTTGGAAAGGTGTCACCCTATTCAATATTGATCTTCTTGAGTTTATCTTTGAGTGCCAATTTCCTATGGTCACTGCTGCTCTAGAATAGATTCGTCAAAGCCTTCCACATTGCATATGGTGTGGCTTTCCCATGGAGGCTTGAGACAATGTGGTCTCGTACTCCCTCCAATAGGATCCTCCTTGCCTTTCCCACTTTCTTTTGCCATGCATCAAGATTTGCAGCATTTTTCACATTGGGTTTAGGAACATCATTGTCAATGAATTCCTTCAAGCCATTGTCTTTGAGTACTACCTCCATCCTGTCCTTCCAAAAATTATAGTTTGAGTTGCCCTCGAGTGAATACTCCAACCTCAAGCCATTGAAAGCCATTTCGATCTTGAATCAGTAGTAGCACCAATAAAGTCTTTCTACAAATTCGAATTCTATCTAGTCACAAACTCAGCCCCTGCTTCACTTCTACAATCTCCTGTGCTCTGATACCGTGTAGAAATTATACAACATGCATGTATATCTTGGATTCACCCAATCTAAAAATGTACTAAATTTAAATACTGAATCGCTTCTACAAATATTTTGCGTAATTAAAAATGCAATCACTAATCACATGAAGTAAAGAAGAATCAAATCACACACAACATAGATAATTTCTCAGGGAAAGCTTACAGCTAAAAACCCCACTATCTTCTATTTTATATTCAACATGGATCATGAAACAATTACATACAAAACTCTTCTCACAAGAGCCCTCCACTACTCAGCTAATTATCTCACACTGTCATGAACAAAACTGACCAACACATAGCCAATTCTCAGCCTCTAGACAACCTGCCTTGCTTGTGAAATCCCTGATGGATGAAATCCCTAAAATATAGGAATTATTACCTTCGTTGAATATGAAAGTATCATGGGCACTCCAATGGGTGTTTGGTTGCATGTGTGCAACCCAATAATCCTACAACTGATAGTCAACTTCCCTTTCACCTAGATCTCAACTGGGTCTCCACTGGATCTAACATGCATGCAGCTAATAATAGTAAATCCTCAGTTTCATGTGAGATCACTGATTGTGAATTAATTAATATTTAATTCACCTGATCTCTCACTAGTGTATCTTCAGTTACAACTAGCACAACTGATTTTAACTCACTTAACTGAGTTAAACTAATTACAACTTGCATTAACTAATGCACCACTGCACTTCGATCTCTAATGCAACTAGAATTACTCTGCATGCCTCACCAACTACCTCTAACTTGAAATCTAATAGCTAACTGAGTTTATCACTCTCAGATAACTATTTCAAGTTATCATTGAGAATATATTGCAATTTATTGTCCATCTTAATTAAGGGATAACTAAAATAGACATGCACCCAAAAATAGCACTGTGGGCCCCACCCTAGTGTAGGTGCTTAATGCAAGAGGGAGCTATCACAACAAAACTAGTTTGCCCATATTTAGATCAAGAGGTGCAATCTCTTCTCACTCACCATGTTTCCTCCTTGAAGCCATACGAAGAACAATGCATGGTCAAGTAAGGACCACTCTTGAACATATCATGATTTTCAAACGAATTATTTATAGCTTGTGTATAATAATAGGTCTCCCAAAGTATTGGATGATGCTACCTCTTTAATACAATTGTCAATTGTTGATGGCACTTTTATAAAGAAAAAAATGCAAACAATGCCACTCATGGGCATGCCAACAAGAATAAGTGACAAAATTTTGCATCTCATTAGAATCACAATGTCTTGCTCACATGCGTGTTAGGTCCCTATATTACTAGTATAGTCCCTTATTGTTGTTAGTGTAACCCCCTTATTGTTATTATTTTACCCCTATAACCCCCATATTGTTATTATTGTGCCCTTAAATTATTATTGTTAGGTAGGCTAGGATTACATTGTGGCCCCATGGACTCCTATATATAGAAATGAGGTTTTGTAATTTGTATCATCCAAGAATTGTTCATTCATGTAATGTATTGGAGGTTGCCCCCTCAAAGTGGCTTATTTCTAAGGCTTTGATATCTCTTTTCTTCTATTTTTGGAGCTGGTTTCACAACAGTTGGTATCAGAGCTTTGGATTCTAGGGTTTCGCTGCTCCAAACAGGTCATCATGGAATTTTCACTATAACTTTTTTTATACGAAGGTTCAGAAGCTGAAATATTTAGTGTGCAAAGCCAAAATCCTAAGGAACATCTTCGCACAATTTTAGAGCTTGGTTCACAATATTTTCGAAGATATAATATGTAGAATTTAGGTCATTTTACAGGCTCTTGAATTTAACCTAAAAAGGTCATCATGGTATTTGCGCTATAACTTTTTTTTCTACGAAGGTTCAGAAGCTAAACGTTTTAGAGTGCGAAGCTGAAATCCTCAAAAACATCATTGCAAAATTTCAGATCTTGGTTCGCAATATTTTCGGAGATATGATATGTGGAAGTTAGGTCTTTTTCAGGCTTCTGAATTTCATCTCAAAGAGGTGACCATGGAAAAATATTCATAGCTCTCTCTCTGAGAATCGGATTGGAATGCTGTAAAAAGTGGCCACAAGTACACAGACTTTCGTTTGTTGTCTATCAATTTCAGAGCCAAAGGAGGAAAACATTGACATGTGGAAAGTCGTACAAATTCGCTCTACTGAACCAGTCCATAATTGGGTAATTGTGGGAGATTAGACATAACTTTGTGTTGAAGAATCCAAATCAGATCAAACTTGTGGAATTTGAAAGAATATTTAGAGGGCTACTATAGGGCTGAATTTCAGATATTAAGGATCCACAATTATAGATATAATTCAATTTAAATATCTAGCTCCTCAAAAGCAAGTAAAAGGTGTGTATTTTTTTTCCGAATTGCATAAGTCTTGTTTGAAGAATCAAGTTGAATTGATTCCAAGGGCATATTGTAGAATAGATATCAGTATTGGATTCTAAAATGGCCCTTGAAAAGAATTCAACACCCATTAAGCCTTTAGAAGGCTCTACTATGACTCATGGAGACGAAGAATGACAACATGACATATCAAAATTACAAGAGCAAGTGCAACAAATATCGCTCTCGCAAAGATCAACAAAAAATGAAATGGAAGTTTTGAAGAAAGGCATGGAAACTAAGATGGATGGTTTGAAGAAATGAGTGGAAGCTAAGATGAATGGTTTGGAAGCTAATATGAATGGCATAGAAGTGGGCATGGAAGCTAAGATGGATGACATGGAAGCTAAGATCGATGAAAAAATGAAAGACAACATGGAAAACATGAAAAATGATCTAAAAGTAGACATAGAAGGTTTGGCGAAGTTGATACAAGAAATTTTCCTAATGGTGAAAAGGTAGCAGAGGAAACTCATGATGAGAACAAAATAAATGTTAATCGTGATTTCATAAACTCTAATGTTGGAGGGAAGAACCACCATATTCCAAAAATGGATATGAGGAAGTTTGATGGAAAGGATCCTGTATGGATACTACAAATGGAGCAATATTTTGATCTCCATAATGTGCAACACACACAAAAGGTACGCATTTCCACTTTATATTTAGAACCCAATCATTTTTTATGGTATCGATGGATTTGTTCTCGTTAACCACTTGTCACTTGGTAAATTTTTATGGAGGAAATGATAGCACATTATGAGGATACAAAGAGCAACACTTTTTTTAGCCAATTGATAAATCTCAAACAAAAGTGTTCAGTTGGGGAGCACATTGCGGACTTCCAAAAATTGAATATAATGGTAACTGATATTTCAGAGGAACACAGGATTTATCTCTTCATAGGTACTTTAAAGGATAACATCCAACATGAAGTTTGCGTTTTGGAACCTGATTCATTGGATAAGGCATTCAGGTTGGAAAGAAAAATTGAATGTTAAATTATGGCGACAAGGAAGCCTACCACTCACTTCTATAAATATGGAAGTGTTGCTACTCTTAGATTTACACAACCCACAAGATTGACACCAAAAATATTGGAAGAGAAAAGAGAAAAAGGGCTTTGCTATAGTTGTGATAGCAAATACACTAAAGGTCATAAGTGTGCTGAGAAGAAATTATTTTACATAGATTGTGAAGAGGAAGAAGAAAATGAACAAGAATCTTCAAAAGTAGAGGGTATCTTGTTGGAAAAATTGTCATTGATGGCAAAGGAGGCAGCAAAGACAGAGACAGGCAAAGAGAGCAGCATAGCAGCAAGATGTAGAGAGGGTCGAGCAGCAAAGACAGGGTCATTTAAAAAAGAGGCAACAAAAGGAGAATGAAGGAAGCAAGGAGCAGCATTAGACAAGAAGAAGAGAAAGAAACAGAGAGACAACAGAAGCAACAAAGAAACCAACAATAGAGCGAGGTAGCAGAGAGGTAGCAGAGGAAGCAAATGTCGAACAAGATTGAATATGATGTGCGTTAATTGTAATATTGATCAGTCAGGGGTAAGCGGAATCATATAAGGTAACAGTGGAAGTGGTGTCTATTAATTAAACTATGTTGAGGAATTGCACAGCGAAGGCAATGGAGGCAGCAAAGACAGAGACAGGTCGAGCAGCAGAAGCAGGTAAGGCAAAGGCACAAGGAAGAACCGTTATCAAAAGACAGGAACAGTTGAATACAGAGACACAACTGTTATTGCAAAGACACAACCGTTATTCCGAGAATCACTACCCAGCCGGGTGTTACATATAACATAAACACAAATTTCGGGAATCGCTACCCACGCAGGAGTATATGTGCAGTGCATCATATAATCAAAGGTCCAAAGAATATTTATGAAGTTATACGGAGTGCATAATACAAAGTTTTATAAGGCGGAACCTGCAATATCGCAACTTCGCAACATTGCGCCATCGCACCATCGCAATATTGCAACTTCGCAACATTGCGCCATCGCACCATCGCAATATCGCAACTTTGCAACATTACGCCATCGCACCATCACAATATCGCAACTTCGCAACATTGCGCCATCGCACCATCGCAATATCGCAACTTCGCAACATTGCGCCATCGCACCATCGCAATACCGCAACTTCGCAACATTGTGCCATCGTACCATCACAATATCGCAACTTTGCAACATTGCACCATCGCACTATCGCAATATCGCAACCATCGCATTATCGCAACCTTCGCAATATTGCAATATTGCAACCATCGCAATATCGCAATATCGCAACCATTGCAATATCGCAGTTGGTTGAAACTGCACAGCAACTATCGCAAATTAGAAATTTGCGACTGCGATCTATCGCATTTGAAAACGTGTCAGGTGGGCCTGAAAGGAGTTCTATATGTTTTAAAACAGGCTTTATTGTATGCACCAAGAGTGTGTTAAGGTGTATTAAAAGGGCAGATTATATGATTAAATCATCTTATAATTAAGCCAAGAGACAAAGTTGGGTTATATATATATATATATATATATATATTAAAAGGCGTTGTCATATATATATATATATATATATATATATATATATATTATATATATATATATATATATATATATATTATATATATATATAACGTTGTTGCGATAAGCCGTATGGTCTGTAGACCCACGGGCCTCAGCTTAAGGGAGGGCGATTATTAATGTAATACAATTGTGATATATGTATGTTAAAAATACACGGGAATGTTCCACATCAACAAGACACTTGCTACAAGTCGACGATCACGTATTTTCTAAAAGGCACGGATATAAAAGCAACGTACATATATACAACAATTACACCCATGATAGAGGACAAAATAGAATACGAGAAGCGAGAAAAGTTAAAACACAATCACGAAAAAAAGACAAATACAGTCAAAGAAAAGAAAAATGCGCAGCTAACCAAGAGGGTGAATGAGTGAGCTGGAATTCAAATTGTAATTCGAATGTAAATGTTTTAATTTT
Source organism: Pinus albicaulis (assembly GCA_034641835.2). NCBI lineage: Eukaryota > Viridiplantae > Streptophyta > Pinopsida > Pinales > Pinaceae > Pinus > Pinus albicaulis. Next base: position 397,615,832 of record CM076584.1, read on the forward strand.
TTTTATTGTTTGTGATGCATTGGCAAGTCTCCGAGAGAGAACAAATTCCCATTGTAATGTTAAATTGATACCTACACCTATATTTTCTGAATAAGCAGATAAAAGGAGTGAGAAGGCAGAAGGAAAAAACACATGATTGTCCATTTCGAATTCCAAGCAGAATACAAACAGTCATGTGAGGAAATCTATAAATAATATCATCTTGATATGCAAAAGGAGAGAGAGAGAAAATATAGAGAATGCAGAATATTGAAGAATAAAGGAGAGAATATTAAGAGAAGAAGAGTAGATACAGAACAGAGATGATATCTAGAGTAAATCAGCAAACATTCAGTTTAAAAAATTGAGGAAGTTGAAGCTTCCCTATCAAGTTGTAGCTTGCAGAATTGAGGTTGGAGCCTCCTGTAGGTTGGTGCCTGCAGAAAAATAGTGGTGAAAGGGAGTAGGAGCTTGCCTTTGCATCACAAAAATAATAAGATGTGGTTTTCTCTCGTTATGGGTTTCCAATTATATATGGTGTCTCTGTGCATGATAGTTATGTATTGAATCTGATATGTATCATCTGCTTAATACCTGCAACTCTCATATTAAGTCTACTGCTATATTAAACTAATACTTGTTGCTTGCATTCTAAGATTACTTTCAAATTAAATTGGATATGAAATGAAGGTGTAAACAGCTTAACGAAAAGTTTTAAAAGATCAGGAATGCATTAAACTGATTCACCCCCCCCCCCCTCTCAGTTTAATTAAAGGTTCAACATATACACCACGAACCAACCTTAGAAGAGGAAGAAATGAGTCCAACCATATCGTGTAATGCATTGGAAGGAATTACTACTCCTCAAACTCTCAAGATAGAAGGACATATCAAGAAGAAAAAGGTAATAGTGTTGATTGATTCAGGTAGTACCCATAATTTTGCTCGTTGTAAGGTAACTTGAGCGTTTTTATGTTTCCTATACCCAACACGAATGTCAGTGATGGTTGAAAATGTAGGAACTATAAATTGCTCTAGAAAATGCCATATTATCAAGCTAACCATGGGGGAATATTTATTGAATATTCAATGATTTCCATTCCTATGGGAGGTGTTGCTGTTGTACTAGGAGTACAATGGTTACAATATTTGGGGACGGTAGCTTTTAATTTTCGAGAACTTTTCTTGAATTTTTTTTCATAAGGAAATGAAGTCGAATTACGGGGTATTTCAGGGAATCTGGGAAAGATAATAAGCTCTAATTTCATGACAAATCTTCTAAAGAAATAACAACGAGGCGTAATTGCACAATTATGCTCACTAGAAGTTCCAATATCAAAATCATCTATTTCTGCAGATCTCCAAAAACTCTTGGACAATCATTCCAAGGTGTTTGAGACTCCCAAAGGAATCCCACCTATTCATGATCATGATCCTGCTATTCATTTGATTCCATGAAGTGTTCCTCCAAACATCGGGCCTTATAGATATCCTTATGCTCAAAAGAGATATTGAACGTATAGGTGCAGAAATGCTGGGGGCTGGTATAATTCAACCTAGTCAAAGCTATTGCTATGCTCCAGTAGTATTGGTGCACAAGAAGGATGGATCATGGCGTATGTGTCCAGATTATAGGGAGCTCAACAAGATCAATATAAAATATGAATTTCTCATCCTCATCATTGATGAATTATTGGATGAATTACATGGAGCAATTTACTTCACCAAGCTACATATTCATTCTGGATATCATCAAATTAGAATGAATACTGAAGACATTTCGAAAACATCATTCAGAACTCATGAGAGTCATTATGAATTTTTAGTTATGCCTTTTGGCCTTATTAATGCACCTTCCACATTTCAAGGTTTGATGAATTTCATTTTAAAAATTTAGCACCATAGAAAAATTTGTGCTAGTATTTTTTGATGATATACTAATCGCTAGTACGTCTTGGAAGGATCATGTTCAACATGTTGACAGTGCTCAAACTATTGTAAGGAGAAACAATTATATGAAAAACATCAAATGGTTCTTCGGAGTACAAGAGGTGGAATATTTGGGTCATATTGTATCTCACGAGGGTGTTAAGGTATACCCTAACAAAATTAAAGCCATTAAGGAATGGAAAGTCCCAACAACCATAAAGCAGTTGTGAGGATTTCTCAAGTTAGCAGGGTATTATCACAAGTTTGTTAATAATTATGGGAGAATAGTAGCACCTATAACAACATTATTGAATAAAGATGCATTTTCATGGACTCTTGAAGCAACTAAGTCCTTTGAACATCTTAAACAGGCAATGTGCCTAGCACTGGTCTTAGCTATGGAAGATTTCACAAAAAACCTTTATTATGGAAAGTGATGCCTTCGGAAATGGAATTTTTGTTTTTTAATGCAAGAAGGAAGACCCATTTCTTTTGAAAGTCGTACAATCAAAGGAAAGTATTTACAAAAATATATTTATGAGAAGGAAATGTTGGCAATACGCATGCACTAAAGAAATGGCGAACTTACCTAATGGGAAGACACTTCAAGTTAAAAACCGATCATAATAGTCTTAAACACTCTTTTGGAACAAAGACTATCTTGGAAAGAGCAACAAAAATGGGTCATAAAGATGTTGGGTTATGACTTTGAAATAATCTACAAAAAGGGGAAGCTAAATGTTCTTGTAGATGCACTCGAAATAATGAAGAGGTGGAAGCATTGCTTTGTGCCATTTCTATTATCCAACCAGATTGGATAACCGAAGCAAGGGATGAATGGAAGAAGGAAAAAGAAGTGTGGATACTCATTCAAAAGTTGCAGCAATATCCTAGTACATCTGATATATTTAGTTGGAAAAATTATTCCTTATGGTACACATATCGCTTATATATTTGTAAGAATTCCTAACTAAAACAAAAGATTCTTTTGGAATTGCACACTTCTCCTTTAGGAAGACACTTAGGATTTTGAAAAATTACCACAGGGTGAAGAAATAATTTTTTTGGGATGGCCTTAAATCTGATATTCAAAATTTTGTGGTGGAATGGTTGATTTTCCAGCAGATTAAAGTTGAGACAATTAAGACCCCGGGTCTTCTACAACCTTTATCCATTCCAAGTCAACATTGGGATGATATTTCAATGGATTTTATCATAGATTTACCTAAGTCTGAAGGAAAGAGTGTCATCATGGTGGTAGTTGATAGAATTACCAAGTATGCACACTTTTGTGCATTATCTCACCCATTTAAAGCAAGTACATTTGCTACTACATTTATGGAAACAATTCAAAAGCTACATGAAAACCCAAACATTATTGTAAGCGACAGAGATCCCATTTTTACTCGAAATTTTTGGACGAAATTATTTTCTTGTTTGGGTACTCAACTAGCTCATATCATATCTTATCATCCTCATTCCGATGGGAAAACTGAAATAGTGAATGAATGTTTGGAAGGATATCTTCGTTGCTTTGTATCTGATAAACAAACACAATGGGTCAATTGGTTACCTCTGGCTAAATGGTGGTATAACACTTCCTTCCACACTGTAGAAAAAATGACCCCATTTATGGCACTTTATGGATATCATCCTTCGTCCATCACATTATCTTTAAGAGAAAATTTTAAGGTTCAAGAAGTGGAATATCACATCGAGCATCAACAACAAGTTCTCCAACTCTTAAAGGATAACCTAAATTTGGAACAAAATCAAATGAAACAATAGGCATATCAACATTGCATGGAGATAATTTTTGATGTAGGTTACATGGTATTTTTATGGCTACAACCATATAAACAAATATCCCTCAAGCAAGCTAAGAAGGATAATAAATTATCGCCAAAGTACTATGGTCCTTACAAGGTGTTGCAAAATATTGGTACTATGGCATACAAATTGGAGATTCCTGCTTCTTCACGAGTGCATCCAATTTTCCATGTTTCATGCTTAAAGAAGGTTATAGGTGAAAATGTTCTAGTTCAAACAATATTTCCAAAACTTGATGAGGAAGGAAAATTCATATTGGAACTTGAAGCAGTCACGGAAACCAGAACTCGACAGCTATGGAATCAATCAATTTCAGAGTATCTCATCAAGCGGAAGAACTTATCCACTGAAGATTCTACATGGGAGGATGGGGTACCACTGAAACACCTAGAAGGCTAATACTCGAGCGTTGAGGACTACCACTTTTTGGAAGGAGAGGGGCATATTAGGTCCCTATATTACTAGTATAGTCCCTTATTGTTGTTAGTGTAACCCCCTTATTGTTATTATTGTACCCATGTAACCCCCATATTGTTATTATTGTGCCCTTAAATTATTATTGTTAGGTCTGCTAGGATTACATTGTGGCCCCATGGACTCCTATATACAGAAAGGAGGTCTTGTAATTTGTATCATCCAAGAATTGTTCATTCATGTAATGTATTGGAGGTTGCCCCTCGAAGTGGCTTATTTCTAAGGCATTGATATCTCTTTTCTTCTATTTTTGGAGCTGGTTTCACAACAATGTGCTTCATTGGGTCCATGCCATTTCGACTTCTACTTCCATCAATGCAAATGTTTCCTCTTGGGAACAGAGAAGTATAAATGTCAAAGATGAAGTGTAACTAAGAGTTGGCCTACAAAAGGATTTTAGAGCTAAAATTGTCTATACTTCCAGGCTAATTCATTGGAATAGAAATTATGCCGCAAGGTCCACGAACATCCTCATGTGAACAAATTTATTCAAGTTTTACTCAAGCCCAAACACCTATTCTGTATCTGCTCTTGAAAGAGGCGTTGGGAGCCTACCCTAAGTTCCACCATAGCACAACGATCCTCCCTAACACATATTTGAAATGTGAGAGCCTCATATACCACTACACGTTGGTCACTGAGCTTCTCAAAGAGAACATTAACATATATATGTCGAATAGAGAAAATAAAAATAAATCCAACTGTAATGTTGACGGTGGAACAACATATATGTTCTGGTTATGACCACAACAGTATACCGAACCTGAAAAGTGCAAAACATATATCATCACAGGGTGGTGTGATATATTTTGAAGACATAGGGTGAGTGACTATATGCTACATCAACTGAAGAGAAATGTTAGAGGATGGCTAAAGAAACATGAAATAATGCTGCCATGTTAGAATTAAGAGGGGCATAACACTAGGTAGGCGCATCAAGGCTCCAGAGATGAGGTCACGCATGCTTGCTTGCACAAAATCTCCCCACATTAGTCGTAGGTGTGAATGGCACAAAAACAAAAGGGGAGCAACGAAGAGGGCGTAGTCCAAGAAAGTAGAAGATCATGTTAACGTCACCGCCTCCAGGTTCACATTTCACAGATAAAGGTTTACCCAACATCCAAGTATAGTCGAATCGGTTCACCTGAGGGCTTGATTGTATTACTGCTGCTAATTAGTATTTGCTACAATACTGGCAGTGAGTGATGATCGAATACTATCTCGTAGTTCTAGCAGTTCATCCACAACTTTTGTTTCTTGTGCGTATCTATTCGTTTATCTCAAATACTCGAAGTTCATTTCGCTTAGCTAATATTTGATCCTTTACACGCATGAAAGTACCTATTTATTCTTCAAATGAATGCGACAAATAGTCTCGGCGATATGGCTAGCTAAGGCATGTGATATGGAAAGTCGTAGGGAAGTAGTGAAGGGGTGTAGCGCCATAGTGCGACTGGCTTGGAACGCGACTGCGTGACCTCCGTATGAGTCACAAAGTCGCATTTTGGGTCCTTGAGGAAGTTAGCAGAGGATGCAACTCCTCTAAATGGCGATCATGTGACCTTCACAAGTCGCATCCTCTCTCTGGTCGCATAGTTACATCTATCTTCTCAGGATTCAAGGAGTGCGACTTGATCGCCAACGCGACTTTGAAACCTCTCCCAAGTCACCAATTCGTAGAATCATGCCCAAGAGAGTCCATAACTGGCGCTACTCTCTGACTATGCGACCTCCACACTAGGATTGCGACCTCATGAAAAAGAAATACTTATCAAGTAATGTGCGTGTTATTATTCGAGTCCCTAGTATGATAGACGATTACAAGAATACGTTAAGCATTGTTTTGAGAATGTCTCTTTGTGGTTGGACAACATTGGAAAATTGCCTCCAGTTTGTAAGAGATAGATTTGAAAGAATGTTGGGTTACAATGCTATAAATACATGACAAAATACGCAGAATGATCCCAAGCGTAATGAATATTTAGTTTCATTATCCCCTTTGTCATGAAGAACCAGTTGTATTGTGCCAGCCGGTACAAGGTCATAACATAATATTCTAGGGCATGCATTAGATAACCAGGAACACATTCTAGGGAACCTCCACACTAGCTGTAATCTAAAGTGATTGATGCATCTTGATAATTTTTGTAGTCAGGAGTGTGAAATAAATATCGTTGATTGTTTTCAACTCGATTTGGCCCATAAAACTATCAACTTGATTGGCTTCTTGAAGGTGAATCTTTTGTCTTATTCATTTATGGGTGAGAAGTCTAGTCCTTTGGAGGTGTTGTGGAATTTGTTTTCATTGCCACTTTTATTCCTGGGCCAACTCTGGTTCCCTCTTAAGATCAGGCAGATAAAAGTGAAAAGAAGCATTATTTTGGGGGGAATCATTTGGTGAAAATCATTGAAGACAAGTGTTTTTTCATGGCATCATAACTACAATTGGTATCAATTTACGTAATTTTCCAGAAGGAATGGATGTTTTCGTGGGATGAATCAGGGGTATCCATGTTGGTTTGAACATGCCACTAGCCATTTATTTGCATAATATCCCAGAGGGAGTCTTGAAGAGCAACAAGCAAGCATATGATGGTGGAAGAATGTCTATTACTAGAAACCTAAGCTCGACCTCTGGGTTGATTGATAAGGAGAAGGGGAATTGCATTCATTGGAGATATGGGAAGATGAAAGCACACACCTATTATATAGGCGATAGTTATAAACTTAAGAAAGCATCATTGATAATGGACATCAATGCTTGTATTCGAAGATGTGCCAAGGAGGTTTTGGGCTAAAGAGCATAGGGGTACCATATAAAAACTACATACATAACATTGCGGCATGAAAACAGACCACACAGGGGTCTAAACCAACATTATTTGCTTTAATTTTGTTCTTTAATTAATTGAATGCACTTCTAATATCAATATTTTATTATAAAGATATGTGACCCATGTTATTTTTCTGCAGATAGAAGTTGTTTATTTACATGGAAAAAGCTAGGGTTTTCTCTGGCGAGGAAGGTGGATCCTTACAAAACTCCAAGAACCTCACTATAAGCTCAAAGGCACATCTATCACCCAGTCATTTGCATAGGACTGATGTGTAGGAAAGGACATCTTATTTTACAAGGTTTGAGCTCACAAAAAGGAAGTGAAAAAAGGAAAAACCCTAGGTCGCGACCTCCCCAGGTTGCAGGTCGCAAATGACCTCGGGTTGCAAGTGGCTCTAGTTGCAAGTCAACCCAACAATCAGTGAGACCTAGAGTCAAGGGAAATTTAAGAGTCATTTCAGCTTATATATACAACTTCGGAAAATTTTGGAAATGGGGCTCTTAGTGCTTGAGTTGAGGCTAGGACTAGATAGAAAATTTGTGCTTGAGAGATAAAGGCACTAAGCTCTTGGTAGCTAGTAGAGGGAGTTGTAGTGAGGCTAGGGTTTCATATCAGGTACTGGTACGAATAGCCCATGTTCCACTATTGGGTGTTGATGAGTTGAAAATATATGTATTTGAAGTTGTAGCAGCATTAATAATATATTCTCTTTTTCTAGCACCGATTCGCATGCTTGCTCATGGTGGTAGTATTAGTTTTTTGATATTTCACTATATTTGTAGGTGTGCTTTCATTCATGAAATATTTCATGGACTGATTCATAATGGTTGCATGTACATTTTCCTTTCGAATCGATGTTTACTTGTTTCTTTCCATGTCAGTGACCTATTGTGAACTACTTTGCAATTAACTTCTGGCACGTTCTCTTTCTTGTACATCTGACTGGGTTTTGGCTCACCGATCACTCTCATGGTGTACCCCTTTCTATTGCTGCTTAGACTTGCTTGTATTTATGTCTGTAGTTTGTTAATCTTGGGCTGATTTTGTTTCATTGTTTGGTCTTCACCCTTGTCCCCACCTCGTCACCTTATCCTCTGACAACCAAGAGAGAAAACACTTATGGTGGCAGTCGGGTGCACATATCAAATGGGGCTCCTATCCCAAACGGTGTGAGGTCTAATTGGGACCTCTCACCGGGGAGACCCCCTTGTTGTTGGCGGTACAATTTTTCCCGTCAACAGAAACTAGTCTTTCTTTAAGTCATGAGAAATTTCAAATGTTATTACTTGATGGTGTTCTTTTGGGTCATTGTGTTTCATGTGCATGGATTATAGTTGATATAGCCAAAAATGGAAGTAATTAATAAACTCCTACTACCTAACACTCAAGAAGACGTGAGAAGTTTTGTAGGCCATGCAAGATATGGTAGAAGGTTTATAGAAAATTTGACAAAAATAATCTCGCCATTATTTAAATTATTGACTAAAGACAATGATTTTTTATGGAATATCCCTTGTCAACTTGCTTTTGATAGACTAAAAAATAAGCTTTCTAAAGCACTTGTGATAAGGGGACCAAATTGGTCTCTTCCATTTCATATTTCTATGTATGCTTTAGATATTGCTTTAGGAGTTTTATTAGGACATAAAAACCATCAAATTAATTATTTTATTTATTATGTTAGTAAGAATTTGACACTCGCTCAGTTAAATTATAATGTCATAGAAAAATAATTTCTTGTAGTGGTTCACACCATTAATAAATTTAGACATTATATTACTGGATACGATGCCTTTATTCATATTGATCATTCTTCTATTTTATATCTGATGTATAGCCAATGATAGATTACTAGATGGATTATGTTATTATAGGAATTTAATATCAGAATATTAGATAAACATGGAAAATAAAACATATTGGCATATTTTCTCTACAAAATCCATAATGAATATGAATCAATTCTTGTAGATGATGACTTTATTGATGATAATTCTTTTGTAATTTCTTTTAAAAATACTTGGTATGCAGATATTTCTAACAACTTGGCTACATGAGAGTTACCTCAACAAAACACAAGGGCATCAGACTCAGTGCCTTATATTCTTGGATAAGTAGAGACATTTTCCATATTGCACTTGATCTAATAATTTGAATGTGTGTGAGAGAATATAAAGTGTTTGATATATTGAATCATGCCATAATGAGCCATGTGGAGTTCATTTTGATAACAAAATAACTATGTAAATATTCCTTCTTTTTGGGAATTATTGACTTACTATTTTAAATATGCCAAAAAATAAGTTAGAAGTTATGATAATTTCAAGAGGATGGGTCGACTAGTGCAAGTAGATGAAATTCCTTTAGAAACTTATGTACTTACAAATCCTTTTGAGAAATGGGCTCTAGACTTTATAGGACCAATCAGTCCAATGCCCAAGAAAATGAGGTATATTCTAGTATGTATTGATTATGTTACTAAATGGGTAGGAGCTAAACCTATTCTCTATGCTATTGAGAAAATTGTTATAGATTTTCTATTTGAGGACAAATTTACTTATTTTGTTGTCTCGAGAGAAATTGTTGCATATTATGGTGCTTAGCTTACATCTAATATTGTTCAAAACATTATGGAGAGATATAATATTAGGCATCATAAGTCTCCCCCTTACCATCCATAAGAAAATAGGCAAGTGGAATTGACAAAAAAAGTTCTTGAAGCCATATTAACTAAGACAATACATTTTCATTGTAAATATTAGGTAGACATGTTTCCAGAAGCAATTTGGGCATACCATACAAAATGGAGAAATATTACTGGGAATACACCATATGAGTTTGTATATTAGAAACAAGTTTTGCTTCCCATTGAATTCCAGGTTAATACTTTCAAAACAACAATCAAATTGGTATTGTATCTCTCAGAAGCACAAAAATAAAGGTTAGCTTGACTCAATGAATTGGATGAGCTATAGCGATTCAATTTAGTGAATTGACATCATCTAGCAACAAAAAATGAAATGACATGATATGTTCATCAAAAAGAAGGAATTCAAACTAGGTGAATGGGCTCTTTTATTTGACTCTAGATTCAAGAATTTTAAAAGAAAGTTCCAAACTCACTCATTAGGACCACAGGGGATAGATACAATTTTTGATAGTGGATCATTAAAAATCAAAACTATTGATGAATATGACACTTCTTTTATAGTTAACGGTAATAGATTAAGGCTGTACCAAAATCCATTAACAAATGATGAATTTGTTCATAGTTTGTTTAAAAAATAAAGAGTGAAGATAGTGAGGGAAATTCTCCTGCTACTCCTAACACAAAATATTTTTCTTTATATATTAAAAAAGGAGTACAGTTGTGAAGCCAGTTTACCGGTGCAAATGTGCATGAATTTTATTTGAAAACCAACATCTCGAAAATAAAAGTCAGCCTTTTTCAACATATGTCCAAGAAATTTAGTTTAGTTTTCGATTTCTTCTTTTCAAAAGTAAATTAGTTTTTTTTGTAACAGTCAATCAACAACAAATTTTCACAAGTTTCAACATTACAATTTTAAGATTCCTTCCCTATCAAGTTCCAAATAATTTTCAACTAAAGGTTGAAAGGAATCCATGCAAGATGATTAGTAGTTTTCAAAATTTATGTAGTTACCACAACTTTCAATAACTACGGAAAGTATCTTATTCATTTTCCAACATAAATTTTATGGCACAATAATAAATTTCATGCTTTTAGCCATGAAATTTATTGTTTATGATATAAAAACTTATTAGTGATATTCATTGGGCAAATTCAAAAAGTTTTTATGGTTATGCAGGACAAACACCAACATATATAAATTAGAACTTTGATCCAACTTCACAACAAATGATCAATTTCTCGCTAAGGTAAATCCAAGGTAAAATAACTTTTTAGATTGCATATACAACAAGTGCTAGAAGCAACGGTAGTCCCTGCCAATTAGACAGGGTACTGAACAATTTTGACACAAAACTGAGCAAGTTTTAATGAATTTCGTTAACTGCCAATTTGACAAGGGACTGAATCAGTTTGGTAGGACACTGAGGAAGTTTGAATGAATTTCCATTTTGTTAACATCTGATTTGACAGCGGATTGAACCAGTTTGACAGGAGATGTGGAAGTTTGAAAGAATTTCGTTAATTTGCTATTTGAATAAATTTTGTTGATTTGTAATTTGAAAGAATTTTTTTAATTAAAATTTTGTATTCTTATTAATAACCATATACATGGATGGAGGAATCGCTACTCCTATGTGAGAGGGGATCGTGAAGGTGCTTTAACATTGGTGGAGCGTGAAGGTGCTTTAACATTGGTCTGCAGCTAAATCCTACCTCTATTTGTGAAGGACGTTCTGTGCATTAAGACAATTCAAATTTTATAAAGAAGCTCCAAATCATGAAACAATTTGTTACTTAGTTACAGCATAAAGTACAGGTGAATGAAGAAGTGGCTCTCAGAGCCATGTTGGCCTCTTCCTGGTCACTGCAACATATTGAGGCACATCTGCATATGATGAAGGAATTACAAACTACTCCATTGCTAGAAATACAAGACCTACCCGCCGTTCAGTTACTTAAACTGTGCCTGCCTGCTACCCACCAGAATAACCAGACCTGCCTTCCACCTAGTACTTCATTTTTGGCATCACTTCATGGCTTCACTAGACTTTATCTTATAAGGACGGGAGAAACCCCCTCAGATACTTGTTCTTGATTATAGCTGATGACGAATCATAAGTAGGTGTAAGAGGCTACAACCTAATGGGTATGTGACCTAAAGCTGGGTGACTACTGAATCGTACTCTCCACTAAGTGCTTTACTGATAATCTTCCTCCCCGGTAAGTATTCTGTCATCTTTCTCTCCAACACTAGTAGTATTCTGTCTAAGCAACGATTAAGAGGACGATCTTCACTCCACAATGAACAAACAATCTTTGCAGTATGGTTCCGAGTGGTCTGGTGGTTGATAACAGAAAACTCTGGGACTTTTAAGATAGTTGTTGGAGTTCTACAAAGCAGTGGAAGATGTTGCATGTGGATAAAAGCAGTGTTGCATGTGAATAAAAGCGGAAGTGGTGGCGAGAAACGTAAATATATTACTATGCCAGAAACATTAAATGTGTTGAAGTAATCCTAACTCCATACTAACATTACTTCAAGCACTCAAAATCATGATTGAACACAATTTTAATTCCATACATTTTTTGATGTGTTAATCGAATGATATCACCAAAGGTTTAATGAACTCATTAATTAGTGCCGCCTTGACTCAATCGACATGAATGTTCTCATTATTAACTTGCATTGCTATATTATTATTTGGAGTGTTTCGAATATTCCATTCTTCATCCTTTGTCTACTCTTTTTTATTCCAATACTTCTTTCCATTCTACATTCTATCACTAACTCTTCCATTTCACTCAACGATGAGAGTGATTTCAAGATCCAACTTCCCTAACATTGAAATTATGAAATGGCACCAATTGTGAGACATGAACCAACTCGTATAAAGCTCTTTAAGGCTTATCCAAAGTGCATGAAGTTGTTTGAAAAAGTAGGGTGGATGCCATTCTTTCAAAAATTCCAAGGATATGAAAATGAAGGCACCAAGGTATTTGCTAATTCTTTCAATGGGGTTGTAGCACAAATTGAGGATGCTCAATTGGAATTGAAAGAGTCTTTTTTTGTAGAAGCTACATGGTTGCCTCAAAGTGGTGAAAAGTGGCTTAAAAATAAGAAAATCAAAAGTGAAGTGTGTAAGAAATTTTTGAAGGACTCAGATTAGGCAATGAATTGGAATAAAGGGATACTAGTGAGAGAGCTTAAGAAGAAGTGGTGATATGTACTATTCATGCTCCAGAAATAGGTGACATGTGCAAGAAGATATAGGCTTGTATTCTTCTACCGCCTTCGATTATTAATGCATTTTGAAAAGGAGCATGAAATAAATGTACCATTTTATTTACTTAGTGGTTTGAAGAAGATGCATATTAGTATTCAACAAAGTTCTAAAAACCCTGAGAGGAGTTTATACCACTACGGTTTAATAAAATTCTTCATTGAAGCCCAATTGTAGCAACAAAACAATATTTGGGAATAATTTATAGTGAGAAATCACTTCAAAGAAGCACCTCAAAAATAAGATGTTAAAGGTTCAAATGCGGGAGTACTAAAACAAGGGTTTCTACAGAAAAAGTTCAAAACCCAAACCTACAAGCTTCAATGAAGAAACATAGCAAAAGGTTTAGGGTTCAAAACACAAAATATTAAAACCAGGGTTTTTGAGGTAAAGAGTTCAAAACTCTTACCTACAGATCTCAATGAAGAAATAGAAGAGTAATTTAGGGTTTCAAATCCTGATCCAGGTAAAACCAAAAGAAAAACACAAGGAAAGAAGGTAAAAGTTATTTGAAGTACAAACAAGGAGGAGCCACGAGATAAAATGATAGAGGAGACAAAGAAAAATGAAACCCTAACACAAGTTCCTAGTCAGAAAACTAAAGTCATACAAAAAAATAAGATGTGGTTGAAATTGAAACACCAAGCACTAAAGGAGTATGGCCAAGGGTCTAAGTACAAAGACAAATATGATGAGGAGGTTCAAGATCAACCAATGATTGAAATCAAGGAATCTGATGAGGATCATGACAACTTAAAAGAAAATAAATCTCTGAAAAAGTCAATAGGAAGAGGTCAAGGACTAAATATATCTCCAAGAAAGTTAGTAAGAATAAGACAACACCTAAAGCCATTGTATCATCACCATCACCATTTCTAGAACCAAAATTGAGTAGCTCAAAAATTGATTGTGCTCAACACTATATGAATACATTGAGTCTTTGGAAAAGAAGGATACACTAGAATCAACCTACAAACATGTACCATATACCTCTGCTTGTATTCATGTACCATCTTATTCTTTCAAAGAAGATGAGATATGAAAGAAACTAAGTGAGAAAATGAAAGAATTAGAGATCTTAGAGTGTTACATAAAGGATGAAAATCAAACATTAAAGAATCAAAATAAGAGGATGCTAAAAATAATGTAGAGTTGGTATCAAAAGAACCAAAAACTAAAAGAAATCAACAAAATACTTCATCTGAAAGCTAAGAGCCTAAATGCTAGAATTTTGATGAAGAAGCCTAGATGGTCAGTTTTAATGAAGTAGCATAGGATGTGAAGTAGAAATTTGGACATTATGATCCAAACCACATAAACTATGGTGTAGCAAGGACGATCTCACAAACTTTGAAATTTTAACTTTGCATGAGGACATGAAAAACCTTCTTTGTAAGAGAATATTGTACTCTTTAAATAAACTCTTTTTGTCATTACTTGTCCCCATTTTGTTCATCAAAAATCATAATACCAATTACTCTACACTTTATTTTTCCCTTTTGTTATAAAATAATTCTCTAAGATACATAGTCATATACCAAGGAACATGTGAGGTAAAATGTCCACTCTTCATATATTTTCATTTATTATTTTTGTGAAAACATTTTAGAATCTGTTTTGATGATACAGCTACAAAATTATGAATTATGTAGTTACATGAAATTATACAACCATTAATTGATTTTGAAATAGAGTTATGGTTCTGGAATGGTACAACCATACTTGAACAAGACTAAGAGTTGGAGGCGGCCATAAATGTAGATCGGAATCTTATCCACCCATCAATGCCATTCTAGCATGATCCATGTTAGCATAAGGTTAGGTCTCTATAATACTAGTGTAGCCCCCATATTGTTATTGTTGTGCCCCATAGAATCCAACTATTGTTTTTTTTTTCCACAGAAAAATTCAAACTTTTTATTATATAATAAAGAGTTATCTTTGCACATGCATTTAAGCATTCATTCTGTTTGAGTTCCCAATGAAACTCCAAAAAACATATCATCCAGTCGCCGTCATTCGGCTAAAACCAAAAAATTATAACCCACAGGAAAAGATCCCTGTTCATACATTGCCATCTAGGGAAACAGACAAGATCCCGCTTCTATTCTCGAACCTCCTCTTATGAGGAAAAAAAGTCAAACAAGAGTATAGAAACGATCAAACATATCAATAGTTTTTTGTCCCCAGAAACAAAAAAGTGTGTCTAGTATAGAGTATAAGTCTGTCTGAGTAGCATAAATAAAAACAAAATACAACTAATTTTGACATATAGAAATTGCAGATATAAGAAAAGACCAGAAACAAATTTTAAAATATCCCCAATCATGAGAATGGGGGACAGTCCAACTCCTCTGTGCCTTCAGGACATATTTCTCTAATTTTCCAGCTGCCCATAATCTGCTATACACCATCCTTAGAAAGGAGGTCTGCTGCATCGTTCCGTTCCCTGTAAATGTGACACACATTAATGTAAGAAAAGTGACCATTCAGTGTCCAAATCTCCTCAAGAATGGGTCTTCAAATATATCTTTTACATATCAAATCCTTATTGACCTTTTGATTATGTTCAATGAATCGCCGAAAATCTGAACCAAGAGACAACCCATTAGATAAGCCAACATAGAAGAAGGTGGAGGGCTTTGAGTTCTACATAATTATTTTTTCCAATACCAAGGCCTACCGAGGCTTCCATTCTTTTTCACGGGCTTAAGTGTATCACTATGCTTGCTCCACAGATATTATCGGAGCTAGAAGCTCCATCGAAATATTCCCACGAAATATCTCCTTGATCACCTATGGGGAGATCACCCTAGGACCATATTTTTGTTGTTAGATCGAAATTAGAGCATAGATTACCACACTCTCCAAAGCTATACCTTGGATCGGTGTCCTCTGATATTTAAAGATGATCCTATTCCTTGCTAACCAAATTTCCCATGATATCAGCAGGGGTAGTGCCTTCTAGTTATCCTCCAAACTCCCATTCCACCAATCCTGACATGCTTCCTAGACAGTACCCCGCTTCCCACCTTTGAGAGTTTCCTAAAAGGGCCAAAGACTCAGCCCATACAACCTTACTGAATGAGAAATGAAGGAAGAGATGGGATACTGATTCAGTGTCTGATTTTCATAGAGGGCACCAGCCCGACCCTTCCTTCTTCCTTTTTAAATGTTATTCCAAGTTGGGACTTTGTTTTTTAAGATGCACCAAAATAATTGTCGGCTTTTAGCCAGGCATTTCAGTTTCCAGAGCGGTTTTTCCCACCATTATAGTGCCTCCCATCCATTTTTTTCCATGATATATGAGTATTCGAACTTTGGTGAATATTTTCCCGAGGGGGCATGAACCCAACATAGTTTATCCGATCTCTCCCGGATGTGCACATTTGACCTTACCATCTCACTTGTATAATTCTGCCAGACCTCATACCAATTGGGATCTATCTACATATCTTCCCCCGTCATCCACCCTTGTTGCCAATGCGAATAGGAACCCACCTTTTCAATTTGATTTAGGAAATGAAACCCTTTGGATGGTAAGTGGATCCTTAGCTCTTCCGGGAGAGAGAAACCTTCATTGCAACCAACCTAAGGGTCAAGCTCGATCTTGAAATATTCACCATTCCCAATCTGCCACACTATTCCTTCCTCAATAAAATGCAGAGATCCCAAAATGAATTTCCACACCATAGAGTCCCTGGATAGCTTTTTTCCAGAGGTCCACAACCATTCAGTTAGCAGCATCGTGTTGATGTATTTCCTTTTCATGACCATGGTCCATAGTGATTATTTGAAGAGAATTATCCATCCCATTTTGGCAGCTAGAGAAGTCACAAAAGAGGGGATATATTTCATTCCCCATTCCCCCCCACTCTTTCGGTCTTGCTATTCTGTCCCAGACCACCCAAGGTAACACTGCTTCCTCCTCAAAACCTACCCATAAGAATTTACTACAAATTTTCTGCACCCGCTCCAGAATTCCTTTTGGCACCCACGAAAGCATTTCCCAATAGACCGGGATGGCCATTAAAACATATTTTTTTAGCACCAATATGTCAGCTATGGATAGCCACCTAAAGCTCCAATGTTTCACTTTCTTTTCGATTTTTTCCACCAACCACATCCAATCCAGGGATTTGTAAGAGTTTGGCTTGAGGAAAAAACACTTAAAACTATCGTCCATCCTCTTAATATCATAAGGGAGGTCCTCAACAGCCCTCCTGGCCTCCTCTCTCGAGAGGCCTTCTACAAGAATGGCCGATTTTATTATGTTAACGCTCATCCCCGTGGTTATGAGAAAAATATCAAGGGAAGATTTTATATTTTTGATATCCCTTTTTCTGCCATCACTGAAAAGGAGGATATCATCCACGAACAACATATGAGTTATGTGAAGGTTTATCGCCACTTCAATGCCCTTGATGTCCCCTCTCCTTTTGGCTGCTGCCAAACATTGACTTAGACCTTCTGCTGCCAAGATAAACATTAGGGGTGAGAGCGGGCACCCCTGTCTTAGCCCTCGCTGACTTTTGAAAAAGGGAGAAGCAACACCATTGACCAGGACAACAAAACTGATATTTGATATACAACCCATCACCCAGTTGATAAAAGAGATGTTGAATCCCAGATGAGTCAAAATTAATCTTATATAGATCCAAATTATCTTATCATATGCTTTAGATAGTCAATTTTAATGATCATACCTTTCCCCTTATTCCTTTTGATGCTATAAAGAGATTCCTGTGCCACCCCTATTGCTTCATGGATCTGCCTCCCCTCCAAGAACCCAAATTTTTCTTTCGAAATGTTCCTGGAAAGAATTGGCTTTAGCCTGACAGCTATGACTTTTGATATTATTTTATATATGCAATTGCATAAAGAGATAGGTCTGAAATCATCAAAAGTGCCAGGTTCATCCGACTTCAGTATAAGGGCCATAAATGTAGATTTCATTGGTTCAAATACAACTCCCTTAGACCTAGATTCTTCCACCACCGCTTTGAGATCCTCCCCCAGATATTCAAATAAGTGTTGATAGAATTCAACTGTCCATCCATCCGACCTAGGGCTTTTATCCTTTTCCATTTCCTTGAGTACTCCTTCCACCTCCTCCTTTGACATTGGGCTTGTCATCATCTCATTTTCCTCGTCCTTGACATAACTAGGAAAATTTTGAGCTACCTTCACCACTTCAGCTATGGTAACTTCTGCAGGGGCTTTAAAAACATTGTTGAATTGGTCCTTCCCCATAGCTGCTAATTCAGTAAAAGACTTTTCCATCCTATCATCCTCCGTCCTCATTCCCCAGATGGTGTTTATGTTTTTCCTACCTTTAGCATAGTTATGGAAAAACTTCGAGTTTTCGTCTCCTGCTAACAACCATATAGCTCTACTCTTCAACCTCCATTGTTCCTCCCTTTCCAGTAATATTTTCCTTATTTCATCCTCCAAATTTTTGATTAAATCCTTCTTTTCCACTGTTTCATAACCATTTGCTTTAGGGCTTTCCATTCTCCCCATCTCTTCTCCCAACCTTTTCAACTTCTCCTCTTGTACTTTTTTTTTTTTCCCATTCTACTTTTTTCATCCATTTAAGGTTATCCCATAGATGTGCAGCTCTGCTAGTAACTTCCTCTGCACCCCGAGGTCTCCAGAACTCCATGAAGATGGGGTTATAGGAATCCTCCTTAAGCCATCCAGGATTAAATTTTAATGGTGACCTAAGTTTGACAAAACAACCTTTCAGCTTCGGGAGAATTGGGTGGTGATCTGAGTCCCCTCCTTCACCAATCCATTGCCTAAGAACAATAATTATGTCCACAAGATCCTCTTTGAGCAGAAATCTGTTTAGTCTCTTGGCCACTCTAGCTTCCCCGGTTCTCCTGTTCCTCCATGTTGGCCTCAACTTAAGAAGGTTAATGTCGATGAGGTGACCATATTTTATTTTAGAAGAGAAAAATTCATAGAAAGGGTCGGAGCGGGCGGCCGACCCCCAAGCCTCTGCCTTCCCAATAGAGAAGTTAAGGTCTCCCCCAAAAATAGGATTGGGATAGTTCATAAATAATCTGGACCAAAGGTTGTTCCAAAGATCCACCCTATCTTGGCATGATCCATATATATTCAAGATCAATAAATTTAAGCAGAGGTCTAAGGAGTAGACTTCCATTGCCATAACCTGTTCCCTACCCCAAGAGCTGATCATTCTGTATTTCCCTTCTTTAAACCCTAGAGCCAGACCATCTGACCTTCCTTTGGAATCTAAGCACTAAAAACACAAACCTGGGAAAAGTTTTGAGAGAGTTGAGTTAACATCATCCCCAAAACCTAGATTTTCTTGGAGCATAATTATGTCCAACCTATAATTTGAGATTAGGGCCTTTAGGGCTAGTTTTTTGGGCTTACTAGCTAAACCCCTATATTTTAGGGACAAAATAATCATTTGTGCACCATACCCGGGGTGTGCACTACTCTAAGTACCCCTGTTAAAGACCTCTGTTTTCCATCGACTATATCCAATTTGGCTTTGATCTGGGATTTAGCCAAATTCAACTTCCTGCCTCTCTTCTTTTGCCCCAAAGGAGTCAGAGAAATAACAATTTGCCTCCATGGGGGGGGGGGGATTGTATTACCTTGGGTGAAGGAGGATCATCAGATCTAGAAGGAGGCGGGAAGGGGGGCGGGGTGGAGGGGGGGTGGGTGAAAGTGTATAAACAGATTAGGTGTAGAGGTGATAATGTTTTCCAATGAAGCAAATACTGGATTTGTTTTAACTGAGTGAAAAGGATGAATGTCTGGCATGGAAGGACCAAGCCCCACATGCATAGGTGACATATTTGAAATAGAAAAAGAAATAGAGGAAGAAGTTTCAAGAGTAGTACCCTCCATCAACGTTACTATGATATCCATGTCTGTCTCCATGGTTTCCACTTGAGTAAGGTCCTCTTCCCTTCCAGTAGCTGGAAGGCTCCACCTCTTCCATAGTAGTGTTCATGTTCTTCACCTTCGCCTCTTGCTGAGAGTCCTTGTGGCCTGGATCTGTTCTCAAATCCTTGCTAATTTTTTCCCCTGTTGGCTTCCCTTCCTACGCTACCTTTTCTTTTCCCTTTTTGTGTTTCCTCCTCCTCCTAATACTCAGAGGGAAAGCTTTGGCCAAGTTTCAATACTGATGACACCTGTGGCATCTAAACGACACAAACTCATAGTCAAGGGATTGAATGAGTGACCAATCCCTGCAGTGTAACTGAATTTCCTCCACCATCCCCTCTCTGGGATTTAATCGAACCAGAATTCTAGCAGTGCCTTGCTCCCTTGTTTGCTTAAAGGACATGTCAACCTCTAGGAACTGCCCAAGTTCGTTCCCGATTTCCTTAAATACGTTTTTTGACCAGAGCGGATGTGGGAGCCATGGGAGCTTAACCCATATTGGAAGATCCACCACTTTCTCCCTTTGTGCGTCAAACATAAGACTCCATATTTTAAATAATATTGGGGCTCGGACGAATCCCCATTTCCTCTCTAGAACCCAATGGACCATCTCCTTACTTTGGAATTTTACCATGAACCATCCATTTGTTAAATTTACAGCCTTGAAAAACTGATCTGGAGCCATCTTCCATGCCATTGCTGCCCACTCCTTTAGGTAATTTGCCGAAATTATTTTACCCTTCGCTCTCCCCACCAACGTAAGTTTTGTTGTCTCCATGGCCTCGTCTACCTAGATGTCTATACCCATCACCAAACTAGGAATCTGATCGTTCCGCCTTACCACCTTTGCTTTCTTCCTAGTGTTTTCTAGACTATCCAAAGCTCCATCTGAATTATGGACCATATTCTCTTGTAGGTCGTGACCTTATTATTCTGCGATCGCGATTGAGTCCAAAACCCCTTCCCTAATCCGAGTGTCTCTAGATTCCCCACCCTGCTGGGTTGGCCCTTCCTTAGCCAAACCCTCCGCCAAAGCCCCCTAATTTTTTTTGCTTTCTCCAATCAGGTCCTAAGAGTGAATGCTCCCCCTTCGACTCCTTGCTGCTGAAATCCCTCCTTCCCGGCTTTGGGTTTCTGCCCAAATCCTTCTCTTGTTTGCTATGACTTTTTCAATGTTCCCAAAACCCTCCTCCCTCAAGTATCCTTGGAGCCGCTTCTCCCCTTCGCCTAGGTTCCTCGGCGGCCTACGTGTTCCGAGGGACTCCACCACCCCAATTTTTGATACAGCCGAAGTGGTTATACCTCCTTCCAAGCAAGATTTCAGTCCCGAATTATTCAAAAACCTGCAGCTGGTGACAATGTCCTCCAACCCTCCTGTCCGATGGAAAGACCATTCAAATCCAGGACCTTACCCTTTGCCGGATGATCCCCCGCTCCGATCCTAGATAAAATGGGTGTCTCTAGACTTTGCACAGGGAATCTTGTCATTTGCAGGGTCCCTTTCACCACATCGGTTAGGGTTTTTTCTAGCGAAAGAAGAAAAACCTCTTACCTCCCCTCCTCTCCTGAACCTCCATACTTCCCTCCACCCAGTCCAGTTGGCCTAATAAAACGCATCAAGTTCTGGTCTGTGACTTCCAAACCCCACATAGTGAGCATATCACCCGACTCAGGATCCACCTCAAACTTTTCTGAACCATTGATCATGGTTTCCTGGATCCTCTGTGTCGGCAACGGCTGTTCCGTTCTCCCGATCTCTTCACACCGAGCGTGTGCACCCTCAGGCTGTAACTGATAGCCTCATACCTTGTTGCAAGAATGGTAAAAATGAAAAATAAAATGATTATGCACAGTAAAAAAATATTACCCTTTATCGCCCGTTTGCATGGGTATGATTCCTGATGTGCCTTGGGTCTGCCACCAACCATCGCCATCTGCCTGAACTCCAAGACCCCCCTGCCAAGTATCGCCATAGACCGATGGCTTCCTCCATGTCGCCTTCGAAGTGCTTAGGCCATGTTGCCATTAGGGTTTCAGTGCTTCAGAGCCATCCAGGATTGCTTCCAAATTTAAATTCGAATCCCACTATTGTTATTGTTGAGCCCTTTATTATTATTACGTAAACCTGATTATATTGTGACCCCTTAGACTCTTATATATAATAAAGAGGTGATCTTGTCATTTGAATCATCCAAGAATTGTTCATTTATGTGATGTAAAAGGAGGTTTTCCCCTTGAAGATGATTATTTTCAAGTTTCTGATCTATATTTTCTTCCGTTTTATGATTTGGTTACATAACATTTGGTATCATAGCTTTGGATCCTAGGATTTCGTTGCTTCAAAAAGATCATCTCGAATTTTCACTATAAATTTTCTTACTACGAGGCTTCAAAAGCTGTAATTTTTACCACATGGAGATGAAATATTGGTGAACATTATATAAAACTTTCAGATCTTGGTTCACTATATTCTCAGAGATATGATTCAAGGAAGTTAGGGTTTTTTTATGCTCCATAATTTTGTCTTAAACACGTGTCTCAGGGAAAATTGTCATAACTTTTATTTTGAGAATATAAATTGAATTTCATAAAAAGTGACTGAAATTACACCACATATAGTTTCTTTTCTATCATTTTCAGGGCCAAAATCTAAACCAATGACATATGGAATTTTGTACAAGTTTGTTTTACTGAACCAGTCCATAAGCATGTCATCTAGGGAGATTTAATATAACTTTATCTAGAAGAGTCCAATATCAGTTTAACTGGTGGTGTTGAAAAGAAGACACAATGGGATACCACAAGACGAAATTTTAGTCCTTGGGAGATTGAAACTACAAAGGTACAACAGTTTCAAGATCGAGCCCCTAAACGCAAGAAACATGTGTGTGTGTTTTTAAAACTTTTTGCACAAATTTTGTTTGAAAAATCAGTTTGAAGTGATTCAAAGGGAATAATGAAGCATAAATATCATTGTTTGGTTACAAAATGCCTCAAAACAAAAAATGGATACATAAAGTAAGAAACCATAAAGATCTAATATGACGCATGAAGAAGATCAAGAAATGCAACATGATATATCAAAATTACGAGACCAAGTGGAACAAATTTTTCTCTCGCAAAGACTCGTAAAAAAAATTGAATTGGAAGCTAATATGTATGGTTTGAATAATTTTTTAAAATAAGACATGGAAGGTTTGAAGGATGGTTTAAAAAAAACAATGAAAAGGGATCTTAGAGCTTGGAAGGAAGATTTGACAAAGTTGCTACAATAAATGTTTCCTAGTGGTGACAAGGTACTCCATGAAAATCATGATGCGAACAAAAGGAATATGAATTATGATTTTAGAGACTCAAATGTTGGGTTTAAGACTCACCACATTCCAAAGATAGATATGAGGAATTTTTATGGAAAGGATTCAACAACATGGATACTATAGTTGGAGCAATTATTTGATCTACATGATGTGCCAGAGACATAACAGGTACGCATTGCATCTTTATATTTAGATCCCAATATTTTTGTGTGGTATCAATGGATTTGTTACGTAGGAATTATTAGCACATTATGTAGATACAAAGAGAAGTACCTTCTTTAGCCAATTGATAAATCTCAAACAAAAGGGTTCAATGGTAGAGCACATTGAGGATTTCCAAAGATTGACTATCAAGGTAGCTAATATTTTAGAGGAGCATGTGACTGATGTCTTCATAGGGCATTTAAAATACAAAATCCAACATGAGTTTAACCTTTTTGAACCTAAGTCATTCAGGAATGCATTTAGGGTGGAAAGAAAGGTTGAAAGCAAGTTTATGGACACACGGAAGTCTACCACTCACAACTATAAAGATGGAGGTGTTACTGCTCCTAGCCTCCCACAACCTACAAGGTTGACACCACACCAACTGGAAGAAAAAAGAGAAAAAGGGATTTGTTACAATTGTGATAGAAAATACACTAAAAGTCATAAGTGTGGCCGAGAATAAATTAGTTTACATAGATTGTGAAGAGAAAGAATAAAAGGAATAAGAAACGTCAAAAGAAGAGGATATACACCAAGAACAACCCCAAAGGAAGAAGAAATGAATTTGACCATATCTTATAATGCATTGGAGGGAATTACCACTCCTTAATCTCTTAATATAGAAGGATATATCAAGAAGAAAAGGGTAATAGTGTTGATTGATTTGGGTAGTACCCATAAATTTATTCATAGTAAGTTAGCCAAGGAATTGAATTTATTTCTATATCTAACACCAAAGTGTCAAGTGATGGTTGCAAATGGAGGAACTATAAATTTCTCAAGGGAGTTCCATAATATCAAGCTAACCATGGAGGAATATGTATTGAATAGTCCAATGCTTTCCATTCCAATGGGTGGTGTTGTGTAGAAATTATATACAATATGTATGTATATATCCAGACTCTCCTGATCTCACAATATTTATCTTCATGCAAAATATAGAATCCTTCCACTATAATTCTTGCGGAAATTTAATCAACAATTGCAAAACACATGAAGCAATAAAAACACACATAACACAGTTGTTTAACGGGAAAGCCTGAAGCTGAAAACCCGAACTATCATAAATTATGTATCATGGAGATCATGTAACAATCTCATACAAAGCTTAGTACATCAAGCTCTTAGTACAATCAATCGTCAGACACTAATCAGGAAAAATTTGCAAATCCATGCACCAATCTTTGCCCTCCTGCTAGCTTGCCTCCACTACACAATCCCTGTTGAAGAATAGCTCTGAATGAATTCGAATTACCCTTGTCTTGACTGTGCAATCCTCATTGGCAACTCCAATGTGTGTGTGATGCAATCAATGCATCACTATAGTCACAACAGATAGTCCATCTTGCCCTTTCACCTATCTCTCCACTGGGTCTCCACTGGAACTTCCATGCACTGTAGTTAACTGTTGTATTGTTTAGTTGATTAATGAGTTATTATTTCTAAATTAATTAACTAATTAATTCACTCCACTCTCATTAGTGTATCATTCAGTTAGATTAGATACAACTAGATCAACTGAGTCTAACTAAGTTAAACTGAATACAACTCCATGAACTACTCTTCCAACTCTGTCATAACTTTGCCACTTCAATTCTAACTGAGTCCTCCATGCATGAGATCCAGTAAACCCTTGGGAATTGCGTAATTCCCTCAGTCCACTAATGTCCCATATCTGTGCACTGAAACAAAGTGCTGCAGGAGAATAAGTTTCTCTTTAGAGTCTGATTATTATTAAGAGCGAATAATAATCGACATGCATGTATTTTTAGATTGACGATCTATAAATAGACTTCGCCCAATATTCTAAAAATAGAATTTCATCTATTTTTCCAACTTGATCAACCATCCACAAATAGCATCCTGCAACTTCTGAAATATGATCACCATGTCTAAAAATAGACATAGTCTAAAAATAGACTTGGGCCAAAAATAGCCTGCGGGCCCACTTAGTGAAGGCGACTCTTTTCACTAAGCTCATCATCTTGTTGAATCTCAACACTCCCTCTCAACAAGATAGGGATTATCCTTCACCCCGATCTTGCCTCTATGGTATTTGAATTTTCTCCCGGTGAGCGCCTTCGTCAGAATATCTGCATCCTGATCCTCCGTAGGAATGTACTAAAGCAACATGATCTTCCGCTGCACACAATATCTGATATGATGATATTGGATATCAATATGTTTATATCTATCATGAAACACAGGATTAACCGAGAGTTTAATGCAACTCTGATTATCACAATGTATCACTGTGGGATCTAAATGTGAACCGAACAAACCAACCAGGATCTTCCTCATCCAGATAGCCTCACATGCAGCTTGACTTGTTGCCATGTATTTCGCTTCCACTGATATGAGTGCCAAGGATCTTTGTTTCCTGCTGTACCAAGAAACTGTCGTAGATTCAATACTGAAAATCCCTCTTGATGTGATCTTTCTGTCTGTTGGGCTTCCTACCCAATCTGCATCCATGAAGCCATGCAAATTCACCTCATCCGTCTGTCTGTACCATAAACCATACTTAGATGTTCTCCTGAGATATCTCAGGACATGCTTTCCTGCCTTCCAAAAGAGCTTGGTAGGCTTAACCATCGCTTGTGAAAGCTGGTTCACCGCATAGCATATGTCCAATCTTGTATTGACTAAATACATGAGTGAACCCACCAACTATTGATAAACAGTGGCATCCACTACCTCTGCCAATGTAGCATCCTCTTTCTTCCAATTTCCTAGAAGAGGAGTGTTGATAGGCTTGCATCCTTGCATGTGAAACTTCTCCAGTATCTCCCGGGCATACTTGCCTTGAGACACAAACAGTTCACCTTCCCGCTGCCATATTTCCAATCCAAGGAAATAATGAAGGAGGCCCAAATCCTTCATCTCAAACTCCTTTGCAAGATCTGCCTTGCATGAGTGTATCAACTACTCATCACCTGTTGGTATTAAACCATCAACATAAAGAACAATGGTTAAAAGCTTAGCCTCCACCACAATTTGGTATAGGTTTGCATCCGCCTCACTCTTGGTGAAGCCAAGTCCAGTGAAATAGCTGTCGATCTGAGTGTACCAAGCACGTGGTGCTTGTTTCAGCCCATACAATGCTCTTTTAAGCCTGCACACATGTGACTCACTGCTGAAGATATCAAAATCTTTAGGCTGCTCAATGTACACATCTTCCTCAATGATCCCATTAAGGAACACAGTCTTCACATCCATATGATGAATGTGCCAACCTATTTGTGCTAAGAGAGCAAGGATTGTTCGTATGGAAGAATACCGTGCGACAGGTGCAAAGGTTTCTTCATAGTCAATCCCCTCAATCTGTGAGAAGCCCCGGGCAATAAATATTGCCTTATAATTCTCAACGCTCCCATCAACAACTTGCTTTACCTTGTAGATCCATCTTGATCCTACAACTAATTTTCCCACCGGCCTTGGAACAATCTCCCAAGCACTGTTTCTGACAATGGAGTCATACTCCTCCACCATGGCATCTACCCATGTGGGCTCCTGCATTGGTTCTTCAAAAGAAGATGGCTCTGTCATGATAAACTTGCTCATAAGAGCCATGTATCCAGTAAATCGTTCAAGTGATTGTCTCTGTCTACGCTGTGATGTAGGGACTCCTACATTCTGTGTCACATCAAGCTTCAGTCTCTCAGCTTCTGTGGTATGCTTTTTGCCTTTTCTGATGTTTGTTTCTGCATGAGTGGACTCCTCCACTCCATGAATCTCCTCCTGTGGCTGATCCACATCTAGAGGCTCATCTTTTGGAACAAGAAGTTCCTCCTGTGCATGCAAGTGTAGCTTCCTCTCAAGCGACAACTTCATGGCTTTCACCTTATTGAATTTTATATCTCGTCGCACCACAGTCATCCAACTATCTGGAAAATACATATGATAATTATGGGGTGTTTTTGTGTACCCCAAAAATACCCCAACTTCTGCAGTCAGCTCCAGCTTCTTCCTGGCGTCCTTTGTCACATGAATGTAAACAAATGAGCCAAAAATCTTCAAATGAGAAATATTAGGCTTCTTACCAGTAAAATATTCTTCAGGTGTACTCATGCCAAGTACTCTATGAGGACAACAGTTTTTCACATAAACCGCAGTGTTGCATGCTTTCGCCCACAAGTGCATCGGTAGGCCCTGGTCATACAACGTCGCTCATGCAGCACCCACGATCGTTCTGTTCTTCCTCTCCGCGACCCCATTTTGCTGTGGGTTATGAGGCGCTATGAGTTCTCTTCGAATTCCTTCTTTGCTACAAAAGTATTTGAATTCGCCCGAGATGTATTCACCACCATTATCGCTCCATAGAGCTTTCACTTGCTTCCCCGACTCCTTCTCCACCAATGCCTTGAACTCACAAAACTTTGAGAACGTTTCACTCTTCTTCTGCATGAAGAACATCCAACATCTACGAGAATAGTCATCAACAAATATAACATAATACCTGTGGTTTTTTGCTGAAGCAACTAAGAAAGGTCCACACACGTTTGTGTGAATTCTCTCTAGGATCACCAAAGCACGGTTCTCCTTCTCATGAAAGGTGGTCTTCACAAAATTACCCATAGTGCATCCCTTGCATTGATCTGACTGCACAAAAGTACCCTTTGGAAGTCCAGTAGAAATCTGCTGCAAAATTTTCAAAGCGCCATGGTGAAGATGGCCCAATCTCCTGTGCCATAATTCACCCTCATCCCGGCTCACCACTTCTTCTACTTTTCCCACCATAGCAATGCAACCATCTACCTCCAGCTTGTATAGATTCTTAATTCGAACCCCTATCTTCTTGGTTTGACCCGTTGTTTTATGTCGAAGGAAGGATTTTCCCTCACTGAAAACAACATCATAACCTTTGTCTTCCAGCATTGCGACCGAGACCAAGTTCTTCTTCAGACCTGAAACATGCATAACATCCTTCAACAAGAATGGATTACCGAAATCCCTCTCAAAGGTAATGGTCCCAATTCTAGTCGCACTGTACCGACCATCGTCACCCATCTCTATATGCATCTGGAGGTCCTTCTCCTCCAAGTCACTAAACAACTCCTTGTATCTCGTCATATGGAAAGATGCACCACTATCAAGATACCACACCGATCCTATACAGCTTGAAACCAAGCATGCGATCAAAGAGAAATCAAGTTCAAATTGTGAGGCTAAGGCCTCTCCAGCTACAGCTCCAACAACCTTCTTGTTCTTCTTCTTCTGTGGACAGTTAGTGGCGAAATGGCCATGTTCGTGACAGTGAAAACAATTCACTTTGGACAAATCCTGCTTCTTGCCTTTAGCTTCGGATTTTGAAGGAAATTTCTTCCCCTTCCCTTTCCTTACTTTGGCAGCCAAAGAAAAATTCTCTTCATCTTCATTCTTCTATGAAGATCCATCCCTGGTACCCCGCCTTATCTCCTCCTTCACAAGATCCGACCAAAGTCGCTCCCATCCCGACAGTTTCTCCCATCCATTGAAAGAGTCTTCGTAGCTATGCCAACTCTTTGGAAGCCCAAGGAGAGCCAAGCTCACCAAGTCTTCATCATCAACAGTAACCCCCACACTTCCCAGTTCATCCTTGCAGTGGACAAACTTCTTGAGGTATTTTGGAATACTGTCGCCCTACTCCATTTTTATTTTTCTGAGCTTGTCTTTAAGCGCCAACTTCCTCTGGTCACTTCTGCTTTGTAAAAAATCTATAAAATCCTTCCACATTAAGAATGGAGTGGCTTTCCCATGAAGGCTAGACACAATATGGACCTTCACGCCTTCCAATATAATTATTCCCGTCTTTGCTGTCTTCTTTTGCCATGCGTCAAGTAATGCAACATTGCTAGATCCATGCAGAACATCGCTATCGATGAACTCCTTCAGTGCATTATCCTCCAGAACTGCCTCCATCCTGTCCTTCCAGGCTATGTAATTCTAGCTCCCATCAAGGGCATACTCCAATCGCAACCCATTGAAAGCCATTTCGATGTATACTCAACTTCTGCACCAAGAATCTTCTGTAGCAAATTCGAATTGTCCACCAGCACAAACTCACCAATACTTCACAATTGCAATCTTCAATAATTAACAATGCTTTGATACCATGTAGAAATTAGTATACATTAGCATGCATACATCTAGACTCTCCTGATATCACAATATTTATCTTCTTGCAAAATATAGAATCCTTCCACTATAATTCTTGCGGAAATTTAATCAACAATTGCAAAACACATGAAGCAATAAAAACACACATAACACAGTTGTTTAACGGGAAATACTGAAGCCGAAAACCCCAAATATCATATATTATGTATCATGGAGATCATGTAACAATCTCATACAAATATTAGTGCATCAAGCTCTCAGTACAATCAATCGTTACACACTAATCAGGAAAAATCTGCAAATCCATGCACCAATCTTTGCCCTCCTGCTAACCTACCTCCACTGCGCAATCATTGCTGAAGAATAGCTCTGAATGAATTCGAATTACCCTTTCCTTGACTGCGCAATCCTCATTGGCAACTCCAATTTGTGTGTGATGCAATCAATGCATCACTATAGTCACAACAGATAGTCCATCTTGCCCTTTCACCTATCTCTCCACTGGATCTCCACTGGAATTGCCATGCACTGTAGTTAACTGCTGTATTGTTTAGTTGATTAATGAGTTATTATTTCTAAATTAATTAACTAATTAATTCAATCCACTCTCACTAGTGTATCAT
Source organism: Pinus albicaulis (assembly GCA_034641835.2). Lineage (NCBI taxonomy): Eukaryota > Viridiplantae > Streptophyta > Pinopsida > Pinales > Pinaceae > Pinus > Pinus albicaulis. Next base: position 397,645,988 of record CM076584.1, read on the forward strand.
TCAGTTAGATTAGATACAACTAGCTCAACTGAGTCTAACTGAGTTAAACTGAATACAACTCCATGAACTACTCTTCCAACTCTGTCTTAACTTTTCCACTTCAGTTCTAACTGAGTTCTTCATGCATGAGCTCCAGTAAACCCTTATGAATTGCATAATTCCCTTAGTCCACTGACGTGCCACATCTGTGCACTGAAACAAAGTGCTCCAAGATAATAAGTTGCAGTTTAGAGTTTGATTATTATTAAGAGCTAATAATAATTGACATGCATCTATTTTTAGATTGATGATCTATAAATAGACTTCACCCAATATTATAAAAATAGAATTTCATCTATTTTTCCAACTTGATCAACCATCCACAAATAGCATCCTGCAACTTCTGAAATATGATCACCATGTCTAAAAATAGACATAGTCTAAAAAGAGACTTGCACAAAAAATAGCCTGCGGGCCCACTTAGTGAAGGTGACTCTTTTCACTAAGATCATCACCTTGTTGAATCTCAACATGTTGATGTTGTATTAGGAGTCCAATAGCTACAATATTTGGGGACAATATCTTTTAATTTTCAAGTTTTTTTTTGAAATTTTTCTGGAAAGGAAAGGAAATTGAATTAAGGGGCATCACAAGGAAACAAAGGAATATAATAAACTGTAATAGCATGAAAATTCTTTTGAAGAAATAACAATGAGGTGTAAGTGCACATTTATGCTTTCTAGATGTAATATTTCTTTTTCAGGAATGTCAGCAATCAACAATCTATTCCAGAGATTGACTAAAGGGGCATTTTACCGGATGTGTCACCTTCTCAAGGAAGTGCGAGATCCGGAGGCTATTTGGCCCTTTTTAGACTCTGTCTATAGAGCTTCTTGAAGAATCCCACTCAAAAGTGAGCTACAGCAATATGCAAACATATACATGAAGAGACAACGTTATTTTATGAGTTGTAAGACAAGAAGATATAATTAGCCAATGAATAATGTTATAGCAGTAGAAAGAGTACAATCTCTTGAGGAAACAACCTCTCAAGAAAGGCAATGCAAGCCTCAACAATACATATACATGAATATGAAAGAACACTGCTATTTTTGCATAAACCCAGGCTATGAGGACGCATTCTATGATAGAATACTGCTGCAAAATGATGTCAATACATGAATATGACAATATATGGCTCAAATACAATAGGGGAGCAAATCTCTAACCCTTAGAAACAATAATACATCAATCCTCCAAAGGATTGGCTGAAATATACAAAATGGAAAAAATGTCGAAGTAATTGAGTAGCTGCAGCAACTCAGAAATAGAACTGGATGAGGATGGCTGAATCTGATGCTCAAACTAAATATGCCTCCTCCAATGGATCTTTCAAGTGAAAGGCTGATCCCTTCACTAAAGATCTCTCCCTCCAATACTCTGCAAGAGCCCCACTGCAAATGCTCCTCTCAAAATAATGCAGTCTCTGAATGGAACTGCGCTGTAGGGCTATGGAAAGAGTTGGCCTTGATGCCAAAGTATGCAATATGCTCCGGAAAGCCTCCAAACTGATATCCCAAGGGAAAGAGGGACTCCTCCTCTGAAAATTAGCTGAAGGGGATGGTGTAGTGAACCCTCATTGCAACACCCAGCAACACAACATTAATCTGCTGTAGAAATAATGTTGTCCTGATGGAGGATGCTTGGCCTCAAGCCTGGATGTGAGGAAAATGAAGAAAAATCCCTCAAGAGACCTCTCAAGAAGGAGAAGGAATCCTAAACAAGAATTCCTTCGAAAATTCTTTCTAAGCAGCAAAGAATGCACAATTGTCTCACAAGACAATGAGATGAATAATCATAAGCATATGCATGAATAACAGTGGCTCTCCTCCTCTCTATATATAGCAAATGAACGTTCTCCATGGGCCCTACTTCGAATTAGGGTTTCCCTTCCTCTAGAAGCTTCCCTCCTACGTTGTCCCATGTAGTGCTTTCCACCTCATATCCTATGCTGGTTGACTTGGTCAAACCTCTTTACAAATATCTCCTTTCACACATGAGGGTGTGAAATCTGGTTCCATGGCTGATCCCTTTCCATAATAGAGGGATTTTATTTATGTTTTTATTTTCATTGGGCCTCCTTACCCAATTATTCATCTCCTAAATGAATTTAGACAAAAATTAATGTTCCAATTTATTGAAGAAAAATTTGGAACATTACACCAGATGTTCAACCACCAAAATCGTCCATTTCTCCAGATCTCCAAAAAGTATTGGACAATCATTCCAAGGTATTTGCAACTCCCAATGCATCCCACCTATTATTGATCATGATCATACTATTCACTTAATTCCAGGAAGTGTTCCTCCAAACATTAGACCTTATAGATATACCTATGCCCAAAAGAGTGAAAGTGAACTTATGGTTGCAAAAATACTTAAGGTAGTGTTGACGGGAAAATATGTCCGACCAACAGCAGGGGATCTCCCCGGTAAAAGGTCCCAATTAGACCTTGAACCGTTTGGAATAGGGATCCCGTTCGGGGTGTGGGTCCGGCTACCGCTGATTTCTCCTTTATTTGGGTCTCGCTTAAACTCTATAAAACAGTGGAAACACACCTAATCAAATGATACAAGACATATGATTGATGCATTAAATGTATAGATAACACTATGAGTAGTAAGAGGAAATAATAAAGCATGAAGACCGAAGGAAGTGTTGTTAACAACACTTCATTAGGGTCATGCCTGTAAACTGTTCTGACCACAAAAGAAACAATTCCTCATGGCAAGAACACCTTTCACCTCCTAAAAGTTTTAAATGATAACACAAATGCTAATAAACAAAGCCATTAGCATTCGTTAAGAAAGTGAAATGAACTCAACCACCATTAACATACTCAGCAAATTGTTATGCAACTGTGATATGAATTGAAGATGCAGTTCCCTTAATCTAAAGATGTTCAGAAACTGAAAATATAATACTCAATAGTGCTCATACATAAGACAACACCAGATCCACAAAGGGATTTTTCAAAATGCTTGTATTCATGCTCAAATGTATAATCCTCTGGTAATACAATGTACTCAGCTCGAGTCCCAAACAAAATATCATTACAAGTTCCCGAAGGAAGCATTTATAGAGAAAAGCTTGCCCTTTGGGCTCCCTGACTTTTCACTTTCTTGACTGTTGGGCTGCCTTGTGACCCAGTCTATTCTGCGACCTGCGACCTGAGTGAGTTCTGCGACCTTGTGACCTAGTCGCTGGGTCACTGGGTCGCATCGTCGGGCGTTGATAGGGGATGCAACTTAGCGACCTGGCGACCTCTGCGACTTGCGACCTTTGGGAATTTTTCGACCTGCGACCTCAAGAGATTTTGAGACTTGCGACCTCCAAATATGCGACCTGAGACCTTGGGCAGTCCGGGACCTGCGACCTAGGCGGATATGCGACTTGTGACCTTCTTTTGGTGGACGTGGCCAGGTGCATTTGAAATTAAAGTGAGTTCTTTGGAGGTTCGCGAGAATCTACTTGTTTTGAAAAGGTCCCCTTGTTTGCAGGGGAAAACCTTGGCTCTTTGTGCAAAACGAAAGGTTCTTCCTGCAATAAATTAACATAGGTCACATGTCTTCATGATTGAATAATAATAATGCTAATGGAATTTTAATCAATTTCAAGAATGAAAATAATAACTTAGACCCTTGTGTGGTCAAGTATGGAGCTACTGAATCGTCGAAGAGAATGGCTAAGGTAAGCTCTCTCTGTGCCCTTTCTCTGTCAGGATCATGATATTTCCCATGCACAAAGTCCTCTTGGATTGAATTGCTTGATAGGCATGGGCTCCTTCATTTGCATCCTCGATGGTTGCCATAGATCTTCATGTTCATCAATTTTCCCATTTATTAGAGAAGCAATACTTGTCATTTTCGATCGGAGAGTCTCGAGTATATTATCTTTTTTGACTATTTCATGCAATAGAGGTACAAAGGACGTAAATGCTTCAGGGAATGAAACAACCTCATGATATATGTTTACAAAACCTCTCAACGTTTCTGAAGAGAGACACTTCATCGTTAGCCCCCATGATTATAGCGAAAACCAAAGGTTGAGGTAAAACGGATACCTCACTAGAAAGACGCAGCCAAAGTCTATACTCTTGATGCTCCAGCAAAAGGGTAGGGCATTTCACTTCGGGGCTCTGCTTAGTATCTAATGCGGACATCAACAGGGCTTGCAAAAAATTAACAGTCTTGGGACACAACCTTCGAGCATCTTTGTTAACTGAGAGAAATGTGGAGCATGGGAACGTTCCAATACAACAAATTTCATTCTGTAACTGGGGTCGCGTAGTCGGAAAATCTCCTTGGTCGCAACTTTCCTTGGGCACACCTTTCTACGACCTTGCGACCTCGGAGGGGTCGCACAGTCGCATGGTCGCATTTCCTGTCCAGCAAGGTGTATTGTGACTCAGCGACCTGGAGGGGTCGCGCGACTTTAGCTTCACGTGGGCTGAGACTTCTCTTCTTCTGCGATATACGTAGACATGCTTCTTTTGCCCCAGCCTGAAAGCTTAGCTTACAGCTTGCTTGAAAATGGATGGCTTCTTAGACTAGATCAAGGAAGAATTCTCTTGAAGCCTATGCGGAAAATAGCAGGCACGTCTCACAGGTCGCACAGTCGCATGGGAAACAAGTCACATTGTTGACTGGAAGCAAAATCTGCAACCTTGCGACCCGAGGCCTTTAACTATGACTATTCTTGCAATGATCGCAGGGTCACAAGTCACATTTTTATTCGCTCTGTCAACTATGCGACTCAGCGACTGTTTCTTCATGCGCTCAATTACAATGTGTGTGAAACGCTTTACTCCCTCCATCGAACAAATAAATTATTCCAAATAGATCTTTCCACACTCCACGCTTCATTTACCGTGCTAGCAAACTCAGCCGACATGTGCTGATGACAATGTCAAATACTAATAAATCCACGAAAGGAACCTTGGTGCATGACTTTTGCTTGTTGCAGGGATTTGGCGTCGGCACAGGCACATAAGAGATAAGAATAAGTATTAGAGTCAAGTGAAAAAAAAAAAAAAACAAAGCCTCCTTCAATTGGCCTTCCCTACACAGTAGTTGAAAATCCGTATCATTGCCACGAGAAACCTTTAAGGAATAGGATTCTGTATCGGTTATAATTGTTTTACTTTCATGGATGAACAATACAGGTTTGTTTGGGTGATGAGATAACCTTAATGGTGTGCGGGCTTTGTTCAGTCTAAATTATACAAGTTATGTACGTCGTCGATTTCATCTTTGTTGCCTCTCTCCGCCAAGTGTCAATGGATCTGAGGGCGTTGTAAGGCTTGCATGCGTTGTAAACCAGTGCGGTAATCACTACTCGAATGCAGGACATTCTAATTCTAGATCTGTGCTAGATAATAATGACCACTGCCAGCCTCCACTAGGAAAACTAACCAGTGACACAGCCCACGTGGTGTCATGCATGGAGAGGAAGCCGAAACGTTCGTATGGGTAGTTACTAAATATTATCAAAGCATTTTGTGGAGGTTCTGAACGTAACGCTCGGCACTTGCAACTTTCCTTCTGAAGGTGAAAAACAATGGTGTTGTTTTGAGCTGGGTCAGACATATCTTTCACACGTGGCAGGGACTGTTTCATGCGTGCTATGCTTGCACTTCCCATAATTTAATTCATCGTTGTAATGGTAAGTGTAATGGGAGCGACCAAAGGAAATCGCCCTCCATGCAGGGCCTTAATCACGATTGGAAGAGACAAGTGCGCCTTCCATAATAGAAATGAAGCGCAAAACAAGAAACAGCTGGTAACGATCATAAATGGCGTTGACAAGAACTATGAAATTTCTCCACCTCAGCGTTAAGTAAAAAGGAGACCAAATTATAACGCCGAAGTTGAAAGGATCATCCATTCGTTGCTGAACCCTTTAATCGTGACTTTGAGAAACTTTTCGATCACTCTTCACCTTATGGTAACGCGAATTAACAAAGTGATCCTTGCCACATGTTTTCTTAAACTTTCTAGGGTTACGTTGAATGTTGTGAACGTGATAAATTAGAATGTCGACGACTGCCTTAAGAAGCCTTGCTGCAACTACCACGTGGAAAATTGGTGTTGTTAATTTGATCCTTTGTTTGACTGTTCTGCGCTACGGTTATTATAAAATTGCCACTACAGGTCCACTCCATGTTTTCATCATAAAAATTTGAACGCGTTCCATGTAGTTCTGCTCCAAATGTTTTACTACAGATTGAAACTCCGGCATAGAAGTATTTGCGCGTGTTCCATGTAGTTCTGTTCCACCCTCTCGTATGGTTTTGAAATTATATTGCGTTGCGCCTTGGTTTAATCATACAACGTCTAAAATCATTTGCTTTTCATTATGATGCCCCATCTATAATAGATGACAACGAACACTTCTATTTCCACTAAAACAATAACTAATGACACAGTCCACGTGTCCAGCAAATGGTCGCATGGTGGTGGTATCGAATCAGTTTCTCTTCAGACTTTAACTCATGTCCCTCCACCTTAATGTCTTTGTTGTTATTAAAATGATGTTTGCATCTCCATATGCCATGCCAACCATTGCTTTATTACGTGTATATTATCATTTTTTCTCCTTGTTTTCAATATATGTCCCTTGATTAATCAATGATGGAAGATTACACTACCCAAATCACCCTTCTTCTATTCCAAGTACTGCACAACCTCCGCGTGCATTGACACTGCAAAGCCTTACTGGTGTCGAATCTTCCAAACATGGTTTCTCAATGTGTTCACCAATTGCAAAGTCCCAAAGACGCCATATGGGTGTATGTGTGAGGATCCCAATGGCAGGTGACAGTATTTCACTAGATTTTTCCATAAATCTCAGCTGCATCAAAAGTAATGACTGGAGGCATTTTGATTTCTTCATCTGAAAGTTTTCTACTTTTTTGATCTGTATACCACCCCAGAGGTACCTTCAGCTGCTAAAATAGGTTGCTCATCAGGATCCCACCAAATGATGTGGAAACGAGAATTTGGAATGTCGGGTGTTTCTTACAAAACCCTGTTGTAGGTTCCATATTGCAAATAAACGCCTGTTGTTGTTTCAAGCCACCATCAACGTTTATCAATATATATCTGTTTGAGTCAGGTAAACCTTTCCCTTTGGGAATGAAAATACACATCCGGAACGGCGTGGTTCAACTGTGATTAACAACTCTCTAACTAATGCGTTCTTGTTATATTATCTGTGGGGTCGACCTGCATGCAACATTATCATACCAATCAGTTCAAGTTATTTTTAAAGAACGATCCCCCCCACATAATTTACATGAGACTATGAGTTTAATTATAGTACTCAAGCAAAATTCTTATATGATCCATGATGAAAGGGCTTCGAACAGATATACTTAATGTGTAGGGAAATTCTTATTTGAGCGTATGCCTGGTGACCCCCCCACACATGGCGCGGCGACAGCAAGAGAATCTCGTCATGATGATGGAAAGGCTCAGCTAGGGCTTGGGAATGATTAAAAGGATGTCATTGACTACAGGCCGGGTTAAAACCCTACTGGCTAAGCGAGTGGAAGGGGGAACCCGAAATTTTAAATATACCCAAAATTTTGGGTGCTGTTGTAGCAGCTACAACAGGTAAATATAATTGAACCTAGCCAAAGTTCTTTCTCTTCTCTAGTAGTATTGGTGCACAATAATGATGGATCATGGCGTATGTGTACACATTATAGAGAGATCAATAAGGTCACTATTAAAGATAAATTTTCCATTCCTACCGTTGATGAATTTTTGGTTGAATAACATGAAGAAAATTACTTCACTAAGATGGATCTTCATTGTTGATATCATCAAATTAGAATGAAGACAAAAGACATTCCAAAAACAACATTCATAACTGATGAAGGTCATTATGAATTTTTGGTCATGCATTTTGGCCTTACCAATACACCTTCCACATTTCAAGGTTTGATGAATTCCACTTTCAAACCCTTTCTTAGAAAATTTGTGTTAGCATTTTTGATGATATACTAATCTACAACAAGTCTTGGAAAGACCGTGTTCAACATGTTGACAGGGTGCTTAGACTATTGGAGGATAAATAATTGTATTCAAAACCCTCCAAATGTTTCTTTGGAGTACAAAAGGTGGAATATTTGGGTCATATTGTATCTCATGAGGGCGTTAAGGTAGACCCTAACAAAATTAAATCTATCAAGGAATGGAAAACCCCCACAACCCTAAAGCATCTTTGAGGATTTATCGAGTTGATAGGGTATTATTGCAAGTTTATTAAGAAATATGGGAAAATAGAAACACCTCTAACAACATTACTAAAGAAAGATGCATCTTTTTGGATTCTAGAGAAAAATAAGGCCTTTGAACCTCTTAAAGTGGCAATGTTCCAAGCTCCAATATTAGCTATACCATACTACACAAAAACCTTTATTGTGGAATGTGATGCCTTGGAAAATGGAATTGGTGTTGTTTTAATGCAATAAGGAAGACACTTCTTTTGAAAGTCATCCAATCAAGGGAAAGTACTTACACAAACCAATTTATGAGAAGGAAATGTTGGCAATACTACATGCCCTAAAGCAATGACACCCTTACCTAATGGGAAGACACTTCAACGTAAAAAAAAATCATGAGCCTTAAATACTTTTTGGAACAAATGTTATTTTCATAAGAGCATAAGTAATGGGTCACAAAGATGTTGGGGTATGACTTTGAAATCATATAAAAAAAAGGGAAGAAAAATGTTGTTGTAGATGCACTCTCAATAAGGGATGAGGATGTGGAAGCATTTCTCTATGATATTTCTATTATCCAATTTGATTGGATAACTGAAGTAAGGGATGAATGAAAGAATGATGAAGAGGTGTGGACACTCATTCAAAAGTTGCAGCAAAATCCCAATACATGTGATGCATTTATTTGGAAAAATGATTTATTATGGTACAAAGATCACTTATATCTATTTAAGAACTCCCAACTCAAACAAAATATTCTTTTGGAATTGCACACCTCTTCTTTAGGAGGACACTTAGGATTTTTAAAACTTACCACATGGTTAAGAATGATTTTTTTTGGGATGGCCTTAGATCCAATATTCAGAAGTTTGTGGCATAATGTTTGGTTTTCCAACAAAATAAAGTTGATACAATTAAGACCCCATGTCTGTTACAACCTTTAGCCATTTCAAATCAACGTTGGGAGTATGTCTCTATGGATTTTATCACAGGTTTACCAAAGTTAGAAGAAAAGAGCATCATCATGGTGGTAATTAATAGACTTACCAAGTATGCACACTTTTGTGCACTATCTCATCCTTTCAAAGCTAGTACAGTTGCCACTGCATTTATGGAAACAATTCAAAAGATACATGGAAACCCAAAGATTATTGTAAGTACCAGAGATCCCATTTTCACTAGAAATGTTTGGACATAATTATTTTCTTGTCTTGGTACTCAATTAATTCATAGCTCATCTTATCATCCTGAATATGATGGGAAAACTGAGATAGTGAACGAATGTTTAGAAGGATATATTTGTTGCTTTGTATCTAATAAACAAACACAAAGGTTCAAGTGGTTACCTCTGGCAGAATGGTGGTATAACACTTCCTTCCATAGCGCAACAAAAATGGTCCCATTTATGGCACTTTATAGATATCATCCACCATCCATCACATCGTCTTTAAGAAAAAATTCTGAGGTTCAAGCAGTGGAATGTCATATCGAACATCAACAACAAGTTCTCCAACTCTTAAAGGATATCGTGACTCTGGCACAAAATCGAATGAAACAACAGGAACATCAACATTGCAGTGAATGAATTTTTGATGTAGGTGATTGGGTATTTTTACTACTACAACCATACAAACAAATGTCCCTCTTGAGTAAGCTAAGAAGGATAATAAATTATCACCCAAGTGCTATGGTCCTTACATGGTGTTGCAAAAGATTGGTACTATGGCATACAAATTGGAGCTGCTTGCATCTTCCCGAGTATACCCACTTTTCCATGTTTCATGCTTAAATAAGGTTATAAGTGACAAGCTCCTCGTTCAAACAATATTGCGAGAACTTGATGAGGAAGAAAAAATCATATTGGAGCCTGAAATAGTCATGGAAAAAAGAACCTGATGGCTACATAATCGATCAATTTCAGAGTATCTCATTAAGTGGAAAAACTTACTCGTTGAAGATTCCACATGGGAGGATGAAAATTTTATATAGAAGCATCCAAAACTACTCAAGCATTGAGGACAACACTTTTTGAAGGAGAAGGGCATGTTAGGTCGATATAATACTAGTGTAGCCCCCATATTTTTATTTTTGTGCCCCAAGTAGCCTCCATATTGTTATTTTTATGCCCCATAGAGGCCCACTATTGTTATTGTTGAGCCCTTACATTATTATTGTTATGTAGGCCTCGATTATATTGTGACCCTTTAGACTCCTATATATACCAAGGAGGTATTGTCATTTGAATCATCCAATAATTGTTCATTTATGTGTTGTAAAAGAAGGTTTCCCCCTTGAAGAGGCTTATTTTCAAGTCAATGATCTATATTTTCTTTTGTTTTGTGATTTGGTTACATAACACATAAGAACCAAGCCAAAGCTACAAACAATAACAACCACGTGGTTGCACAGTAACTAGATCGGTGGAAAAATACACAGATCAGAGTCCCAATTGATATATACCATGTTCAAATAAAGATATCATGTATGATAAATTCATGAACCAATATCATGAATTTATCATACATGGATTAAGGATTATATTTTGTGCATCCATAAAAATATGAGATCGATATCGTTTGTTCTAAGAATCAACATATATGTCTCTAACGATCTACATTTGAATGTATAAATGCCTGTATTGTGAACATAAAAGATAATATGTTGATTTTGAAAACAACTTTGTACTATCGTGTTATCAATAATATAAACTTCGTTGTTTGTGAATTGGAGTTGCAGTGCATACCTGTTCTATGCATTTCATATTTTAATTTTATAAGCTTAGTCTCATAAGACTTTTTGAACGTCATTGACCAAGCCAAGAAGACTTTCTCAACAATCTCATAAGACTTGCTTCTTATTCTTTTTTGTTATCTGTTTATTTATTTCAATTGTGTGACTTTATTTGAATTCAATTCTTTATTTCTTATTACTTAAAGCTTGTATTCACAGTGAGACTATTCACATGAATAATTGAGTGAATGAATTATAGATCAGGATGGTAAATTTGTAATTGTCTTCCAACAAGAAATCTTTAGAAGTTGATGATTTAGAATTGTTTATAATCATCACTGTCCTCATTCCTTTAAATTGACATTTGCTCTATTTTTGTAGCTATACTATGTTTTTGTAGCTAGACAATAGATATCTTTCAAAGTAATTATTTATAAGTAATTTAGAAACTAAATCGTGCATATATTTTGCATATCACTTCATAGGTTTACAAACTTGAATTAATGACTAAATGTAACAAAGTTCTAGAATCAAAAGAATTGACCAATAGTGGCAATATTGGTGATTTATGTAGATGATATCATCATCAAGGTAATGAGGTTGGATACATTACTAAGGAAAAATTCGAATTATGTTCCACATTTGACATAATAGATTTAGGCCTCCTACATTATTGTTTAGGTGTGGAAGTTTGGCAGACTAATAAATGTGTTTTTGCTTCACAAACTAAATATACCAAAGGTCCATTAAACAAATACAAAATGGTTGATTGTAAAAATTTATATACAGGGAATTAGTGGGAAGTTTGATTTACCTTACAACCATTAGGCCAAATCTTAGTTTTGTAGTGAGTTACATATCTAGGTTTATGACAAACCCTAATGTAGAATATTGGACAACAACAAAAAGAGTCTCGAGATATGTTGAAAGTATAATAGATTTTTGGATTATTATACAATGAAGGTGATGCATTTCAGTTGATTGCTTATATAGTTTTTGATTTGGTAGGATTAGTGGATGATAAAAAACCAACAAGAAGTTATGTGTTTAAAGTCAGAATAGATATAGTTTCATGGGTTAGCAAGAAACAACATGCTATCTCACTTTTTTTAATCAAGGTAGAGTACATGTCGGTGGTAAAAGGAACATGAGAGAAAGTTTGGCTTAGAAGAATACTTGGAGATTTCATACTTGAACAAACCAAGCCAACAATGCTTCTATAGTGACAATCAAGTGTTAGGAAATTAGCAAACGATCAAGTATTTCATGAGTGCACCAAACACATTGAGACAACCAAGTGTTATGAAATTAGTAGAGAATCAAGCATTTCATGAGTGCACCAAACACATTGATGTACATTTTCATTTCATCAAATAAACCTGTAGAAAATGTAGAGATCTAACCTCAGTTTTGTACTACACAAGAGAAGACTTTGGACATCTTCACCAAATCACTTGTCTATATATATTTATCAAATTTAGAAACAAGCTTGTTGTATTTTCAAGAATAAGCCTTAAAAGGTGTTAATGTAATTATTAATAATAATTATTTATTAATAATTAACATTACTTTAAATAAATACATGTACATTTTAATTAAATAATAGATAAATAAGAAAAGTTTACCTAATATCTCTCCTCTTCATTTGTATATATATAATAATACATGTACATTTTAATTAAATAATAGATAAATAGGAAAAATTTTCTTATTATCTCTCCTCTTCATTTGTATATATATAAAAAGACATTATGATTTTGAATGAAAATATAATTTAACTAGTAGTCTTTAGTGTGATTTTTTGAAGGCTTTTCTGGTGGATTTTTCCGGTTTAATTTTTCTAAAATCCAGCAAGAATTTATTGAAAACATAAGTTTGATGGGTAACCTTGCACAATCCAAGTGCTCTAGGGGTTTTTTAGGGCGTTGAATCCATATGTACAGTAAAAAAATCAAACAAAAATCAAGATTTTACCTTAATTTTTTTCACCGGATTCTAGGACCACCAGAAACTCTAAAAAGTTGCACTAAAGACAACTCCATAATTTAATGATTCCTCATTAGTATGATGTCTTCTCTATTCAATCTCTGTAAAATCTCATAAGTAAACCCTTCCATGAGAATCAATTATTTCTATATTAATGAAAATCTGGCTCTTTCATTGGATTTGAATGTTAATCAGTTTTGACTGGCAGGAAAATGTTAAGCGAACTTCATCTTTTGTAATTTTAAATTTTAATGTATTTATTGTAACCACTAGATCTATCCAGGTGGCATTCTGTACTTAGAAATCAGAAATTCTCTGGTTTCATAAAATGTAAAATCAAAGTTAAAAATCTTGATGGTGGACACTAATGAATGTTTTCTTTTTAGATTTAGTTCAAGTACATGTTCTTGAAAATGTTAAGCGAACTTCATTTTTTGTAATTTTAAATTTTAATGTATTTGTTGTAACCACTAGATCTATCTGTTGACATTTATCTTGAATAGTCTTAATAAATTAGGATGGAGGGAAATTGTTTAAGGTAGGTTAATGTCTTTTTGTTCGTTTGTTGCTATGATGAAATTTCAGCTTTAGTATGAGACCTATACCAGAAAAAATAGTCCATTTCTTTAACAATTTGCAAGATATATGGTTTATATTTAAAATTTTCTATTAGTGTTTTTTAAAAGTGTCTGGGCAGTTTTGAAAAACAATAAAAAAAGGTAAGTAGGCACACTAGAGTGACACTGTATCATTATTATACCAAAATTTGCCGAATTTCTTGCTACTACTAAATTTCTATATAACCAAAGTTAATATGGTCCAATGTTGCTACTATGTTTTGTTATTACCAAATTTCCATATAACAAGAGTTAATATGGCCTAAACTTGCTATTATGGTTTGCTATTGCCAAATTTCCATATAACAAAAGTTAATATGGCCTAATCTTGCTACTATGGTCTGCACCACTGTCAAAAACAAACTGTCATGCACAAGATTCCATATAACAAAAGTTAATATGGCCCAATCTTGCTACTATGGTTTGCACTATTGCCAAAAGCAAATTGTCAAATGTCAAAGAATTGATCGACTAATAAGTGAGGTACTTAGCAACTAAAATTCGACCAATTGAGCTAATCCATGGGGCTAAATTTGTTAGTTGTTTTATATTTTAATATAATTTATTTCGTTGGCAAACCCGATATTTAAACTCATAATTTTTATTTAGTAAAGAGTGTCTCAAATGTACAACTATTAATCCTCAATTCAAAACCTAGTAACATCGTTAACATATTTAAATACAATTAACATGTATTATGTTAGATTTTTTAATTTCAATTATATATATAGTTTAAAGGCTTAGTTTTGAGGACGTGGTGCAATGGTTAGATGGAGAGATTTGGTTCTCACAGGTTTCAATCCTTGGCAAGACTATGTATGCCTAATTGAGCTAATCCTTAGGGCTAAATCTTTTAATATTTAAACTAATACTTTTTATTCAATAAAGAGTGTTTTAATTGTACAACTATAAACCCTCAATTCAAAACCTCATTGACATATTTTAATATAACTAATAAATATCATGTTAGATTTTTGAATTTCAATAATATCATATACGAAATTCTATATATATATATATATATAACTTTTGAAAGAGATAATCTTAAGAATATTATCTAATAGTTAAGTAGGAATGTTTGGTTTCCACTAATTTCCTAATTCAATCTTAAACAAAACCATATATGTTTCCCGTCGTATATTTTTTACAGTACTTTTTATAAAAGAACTGCGTTGCAGATTGGAAAATATTGATATTATATTCTCAATGGAAGAACTAAATCATAAACCAATGATGTCCGGACAAAGAAAGTAATGTCATTTCAATCTCTGCATCTAAGATATGCAGAGGCAGAGGTTGTTAAGAATGGTAACAACTGCATCATGGAGTTAGGAAAAGAGGGCTTACCCTCACAAAAGTCGGATTGATTAAAAAAAAATAAAAATGATAATTTGATTACCAAATAGTAATGGATCTTGGATGCGGAGGAATAGTCAAGCTCACTAAGGTATTTTTTTGGCTATGAATATTTATTGCTCAATATATTTCGAGAAAAATTAAAAAGAAGAGATATTTATAATTTTTAAGAGATTAATTAGTCTAAATTTATCTTAATTACAGATTATTAAGGATTTATAGAGATCAAATCTTTTTTCATTTAAAAAAAAATTGTATCTCAATAGATTTGATTCCTCTTGAGATATATTTATAAATTTAAATAGAAATTAATTTGAAAAAAAAAATTAGCCTAATATAATTTTAATTTTATAAAAATTATAATTGAAAATTTTATAAAATTTAAATTTGAAATTAAAATTTCATTGAAATTAAATTCTGGAAAAAGCAATTGGTTTATTCTTAAATTTCATTGAAAGCCTAATAAAAATCATTAGAATTAATCTCACATTACAAAATAGAAAAAATTATAAAAAATAAATTCAGTTCAATGAAAAAAAGCTATAAAAAATAAATTCAGTTTGAAAATATAGTTGGAGATGAAACTGTTAAGAGAGCTGATTTTATAATATACATTAGTCATTATTTATATTTTTATTTATCATCCTTCATTGTTTAATGTTATATAAATTTGTTTATTATTTTATTAATTTTAATCCATTTTTTTTTTTTTAATTTAAGAATTTAATTTAATTTAATTTAATTTCTCTTATTATTATTTTAATTTCATAAAATTTAAATTTCAAAGTTTTATAAAATTTAATATGGATTGGAATTAAAATCTTATATTACAAATAAATTTAAACAATGTAAAACATTATAAAAAATATATCTCTTTCAAGAAAATGAAAATATTGTTGAAGATGATAAAATAAATTTATACAATGTAAAATATAATAAATAATATATCCTTTTCAAGAAAATGAAAATATTGTTGGAGATGATTTTGGAATAGGCGATTATCATATTATTCAGATTTTTATTTATCATTGAGTTTTCATTGAACCCACACAAACTAATGGAGTTGATTAACTGTTTGTGCTAAAAATAAACTATTTTTACATTTTATTTTGCATGATATATATATATATATATATATATATATATATATATATATATATATATATATATATATATATAATAAAATGAAAATCTAAAAATAAATCATTTTCATTTTCTAAAAAAATATATCCATCAAAATATTACACTGGACATACATACCATAAAACACACATTGAAGTAAAGTTCATGCTTCACCTTACACAGAAAAAGTTAAACTATATCAAAACAAACTTCATGTTTCACCTTACTCAGGTAAAGTTAAAACCATATCAAATGCAAACGTTATTCTTCATTAGTGGAATCAGAAATGTTTCACCTTATTCAGACAAAGTAAACTACATGGAAAGCAAACTTTATTCTTTATTAGTGGAGTCAGAAAACCCCATAAGATTTACATGACATGACATGAAGACTCTTGTAAATCCAATGGAATTTTATGTATTTAAATAAGCTACATTAGAGAAAAATATTATGGCAAAAATTATGGGTTGTCAAAAATTGGGGCCAAAAAATGGCTAACAGTAAATTGACTAATTTACATCAATTTTGTTTTAATTATCAATTTCATTTTATTTATTTTAAAATGTTTAATATGACGAGATAGGACATGACATTACAACATCTCTTCTATGTAAGACTATGAAAGTCTATTGGCACAATAACACCAAACCTAATTTTAATGACATATGATTTAGACTTTAGGCATTTAACAATATGCATTTACAGAATTTAAAATAGTTAGAATCTGGAATGATACAACCTGAACACTTCATTCAATCCATAAAATGTAAGGGGATGCTACTACGACAAAATTCTACAGGGAATAGTATTGGTAAATATTTGAAAAACAGTATAGTAAACATTTTTTTTGGAACATTGGTTTGATGAAATTTTGAAAGAATTGTTGGAATTGTAAATATTAGTAGTTAAGATTGCACAATCCAAGTTTAAGGGAATTTTTCAGAATGCTATATTCAAAAAAACAATTCCAACCATAAAAAGTTGCAACTTTTAAATGGCTGGATTCTTGTAATATTTGCAAGTACAAATCCCAAAAATAGAATGTTTAAACTTGTCCGTTTGAAGAATTGTTTTAAAGCATGTAATGCAATGCTCTGTTAGATAATGGAAACCAACAATTCATACAAACAGAGTTACTTTTCCATCTTCAGTCATGATGGAACATAATCATAATGAACCTGAATGAAAATATGTCTAACATACTAATCTACTGCTGCTTCCAGTAAAATGACAAGAACTCTAAGCTCCTTTCATTCTTTTACATAGACAAGCATTTGATGTAGTTGCTAGCTTCAACAGAGAAAAAAGGCATAGTGATCTTTATTTTTGGAAGAACATATATATCATAGAGCCAAATGACAGTCACAAAAGATTCCCTGCACCACATAAGCAAGGAGAGCCAGCATATCCACTGTGACTCTGATCTTAAGAAGAGCAGTGCTTTTTATAAACATTTACATATTCACTCTGAATCTAACCCACAGAAAATGCTAGTCATCCAAGAAAGCTGAAATGAACAATATCAAGTTCAAGTAGTGTTACGATTATTTTCGGTATATTTGTACCTTTATGTTGATGTGGTACACAGATAAGGAGAAACCTGTTCCTCATATTCTTTGGAATTACCCTGGGGATTCTGAAGAAAACATTCAATCGAAAAATACTGCAGGGGCACCCCATGAGCTTCTCCTATGAGGGCAAGATCAGTGAATATCTGTCCTATCAAAGGACCCATCTTGAACCCGTGGCCAGAGAACCCAGAGGCGATTAAAATAGGGGACTTGGATGCTATTGACATCTGAGTCTTTGCTAATGGCAAGAAATCAATGATGAAATCCTCATCAGGGGACATTGAATACATGCAAGCCTCGGCGACAACAGGGCTTTCTGACATAACAGTTCCTCTCAAACTTTCAGTCAACCAAGGGCTTACCTTCTGCCTCAATGCATCCAGATCAGGCAACAAGACCCTCTTGTTTGGGTCACATGGGTAACCTGCATGAACAGAGACCTTGAGCAATCCGGAGTATTCTAAAGAGGGTGTCCCATAGAGGTAAGGGTCATTGTAACAGGAAAAGGTGGGGAATCTATTCTCTGGCAAAAATTTCGGTAAACCCTCTTTGATTTTCCAATATGCAATGCTGGTATGAAGAGGTTGAATGGGTAATTCAATCCCTGAGATCTCATTAGAAATTTTTTGAGCCCATGCGCCTGCAGCAATCACACATTTTCTTCCAAGTACAGAACCCCTTCTGGTACACACAAGAACCCCATCTGACCCATCTCTCAATTTCCACCCATTACTGATTTTTGTGACTTGGGCATTGTCCCTGAGTATAGCTCCGTGCGTTAGAGCCAAAGACTGGAACGTTGCAACTGCTTTGGAAGCTCGCAGGATTCCCCCTCTGTCTGTAACAACTCCAATCCAATCACTGGGCAGCTTGATTACCTTGAATCTCTCGGAAACTTGTTCTGAATTGAGAACTTCAACGGGGATCCCTCGTTTTCTGCACACTTGTATAACAGATTGGAGGCTCTTGTTCTGGATGGAACCCATATCAAGCTGCTGAGTCTTGATGTGCACCCTGTACCCAATTTCTTGTTGCGCTTCTTCCCATAGACTGAAGGCCTCCTCCATCATTGCAGTGTAGTATTCTTCTGGGTAAATCTCTCTGATGGTCCTGGATTCCCCATGAGAAGATCCTCTGTGGTGCAGAAAATCATATTGCTCTAAGAGGAGAACAGATTGGGCTCTCTTTGCAATTTGGTAGGCAGTGCAGCTGCCTATTATGCCTGCGCCTACTACTACAACTTCGTATTCGCCTGCGATCTCCATTTTGGTTGCTTGTGCTGCAGAAATCGGAGCTGTTATGTGTTCATTCAACTATAAAAAATGAATAGAGGTAGCTTGGCAATTGGACTATATAATTTAGAGAATTTAGGGGAGGGGAGTATATTGCTCATATACACACCCTTGCTTGCTCTCCAACCATCAATCTGAGAAGGTTTCTATTTAGACTCTTTTGTAGCTCAAGCTTTCCCTAAAATTGCCTAAAATTGAGTGTTAGTCTCTACACTCCTTATCCTTTATAGCTGGCTTTGCTTTTTTATTGGGAAAAAGATTTCATTCCTTCTCCTTAGTGTGTAAGTAACAAATTTTTATTCGAGAGAAATAAAGAACTAAACACACTTTCCCTAGAACAACCCATATATCTATGAGTAATTTTTAGTAACTAGATGAGACAACTTGAGTGGGCTGAATGGTTAAGAACTTGTGATTTCAATGCTCAAAACCATTTATTGAATTATCTAAACCATGCAATAATGGGAACCTCAACATCCTGGAAACCATCACAAACCTTTATCATTATAACTCCTTCTATTAAAGATGTCTAATTCAGGAATTTGGCTTCTGTGATCCATAAAATGTGTGTAAGAATTTTCGGTGAAAATCACATATAAGAAATTTTTGTGTTTCGAACCAGCCAGTGTGGTTCATTGTAAAACTTCACAGGAAAAGGGCCGAATACAAGAGTCAGATAGAGAAGCAATCTGTCCCATAGGCTATTTTTAGCCTCGTGGACATTAAAAATTCTTTCTTTCTTTCTTTCTTTCATCAGAACAAGATGAGAAATCTGATCAGAAACCAGTTTAAGTAGATCATGACAGCTTTTATTTTAATTTTTAATCTATTATATTTCAAATATAATTATATTTTTATCATACATTCTATATAAATAAAAATAAAATATAAAAATAAATATAAAATTAAATCAAATCAAATAAATAAATAAATAATAAAAATAATAATACTTAATTAATCAATTAATTTAATATTACTAAGGAGATAAGTTTAAAAAAAACAAAAATAAATAAAAATAAATTAATTAATTAATTAATTAAAAAAAATAAATATAAAATATAAAAATTAAATAAAATTAAATAAAAAAATAAAAAAATTAAAAGTTATATATATATATATATATATATATATATATATATATATATTAAACAAAACAAAATACTAATCAAAACCAAATTAATAAAATAAAAGGAGTACATAGGGAGAGAGGAACCAAGAACGAGAGAAGAAAGAACGACCCGAGGGAGCAAAAGGAGAAGGGAATTAAAACTAAGAGTGAAGGGCAGGAATCCAACATCTGCTGACATTCCACCCATCATCTCTATTAAGGTTAACCGGCCTCTTCTCTATTTCCAAGGCTTCCCTCAACTTTCGGTGGTGGAAGTGGTCACGGAATCAAATAAACACCCTTACCATCCATCGGGCAAATCGGATGGATGGTAAGGGTGTTTATTTGATTCCGTGTTCTTGCGGGACGCCTTACATTGGTGAAACTGGTCGATCAATTAACCAAAGAATTCATGAACATGTCGCTGACCTTAGACATGGTAGATCTCGGTCCTCTGCTTTAGCAGAGCATGCTGAAAAAACAAATCACCATATTTGTATTGAAGATACTAAGGTTATTGCAACGATTGACCACTTCCACCACCGAAAGTTGAGGGAAGCCTTGGAAATAGAGAAGAGGCCGGTTAACCTTAATAGAGATGATGGGTGGAATGTCAGCAGATGTTGGATTCCTGCCCTTCACTCTTAGTTTTAATTCCCTTCTCCTTTTGCTCCCTCGGGTCGTTCCTTTCTTCTCTCGTTCTTGTTTCCTCTCTCCTATGTATTCCTTTTTATTTGATTAATAAGGTTTTGATCTAGTATTTTTGTTTTGTTTAATATATATATATATATATATATATATATATATATATATATATATATATATTATTTATTTAATTTTATTTAATTTTTATATTATATTATATTATTTATTTATTTATTTATTTTGAAACTTATCTCCTTGGTAATATTAAATTAATTGATTAGTTAAGTATTATTATTTTTATTATTTATTTATTTATTTATTTGATTTGATTTAATTGTATATATATATATATATATATATATATATATATATATATATATTTATATTATTTATTTATTTATATAGAATGTATAATAAAAATATAATTATATTTGAAATATAATAGATTAAAAATTAAAATAAAATTTTTTTCTTCCTATTTTAGTCAAACTAGCCGTTTTTCCAACGGCTAGTTGGAGTTGTTCTGATCTACTTAAACTAGTTTCTTTCTCATCTTGTCCTGATGATGAACCACACTGGCTGGTTCGAAACGTGTCGACAAAAATTTCTTATATGTGATTTTCACCGAAAATTCTTACACACATGTCTAATTCATTTAGTATTTAACATGGAGTTTGAAACTTTAAAATTTAAAAATAATATTTTTAATGTCAAGTATAAATAAAATAATTGTTTGTTCACTTTTATTTTTTTTAATTTAATTTATTTTTATTTTTAATACTGGCTAGAAATAAAATATCTACTTGTCCATCTTAAATGAAATATTTTAATATCATTTTTTTTCTATATATATATCATCTTTATTACCAATAAAAAGATTCTTATTGTTTTCAAAAATGTATTTTACAATTCAAATAAGAGGAGTGTAAGTAATTATTTAGGATTAGGTCGATGTAAGTTTCGAACCAGTTAATGTGATTTATCTTCAAGACAAGGTGGAGAGACTAATCAATCTCAATGAATAAATAGTGGAGATGCATCATTGTCCGGAAATAGCCATTGAGAGTAGTTGAGAATTAGCTGTTAAGAACTTGCAGCTAAGACTACCTGTTATGAACTAGTCGTTAATTAGTTAAAAATAAATAAATAAATAAAATAAATTTTTTATTTAATTAAATAAAATTTAATTAATAATTTTTTGTTAAAAATGAGTTTATAAATTATTATGTAATAGGTAATGGGGAGGGGTAAATTTTTAATTTAATAAATAAATAAATAAATTATATAGATAAAAATAAAATAAATCAATAAATTAAATTAAATAATATATAACTAAAAATATAAAAATAATAAATAAGCAGCAAAATTTTCCTAAATAAATAAAGTAAATTAAAATATATAAATTAATTAAATAAAATTTTATTAAAAATTATGTAATTAAAATAAACATAATAGGTAATAGGGGGTAAATTTTTTTATTAAATAAATAAATAAATTAATTAAATAAAATTAAATCAATGAATTAATTAAATAATATAAAAATAAAAACTAAGAAGGTATTAGGGAGGGGCAAAATTTTAATAAATAAATAAAGTAAAATAAAATAAAATAATTAAAAATTTTAGATAAAAATAAAAATAAATTAATTAATTAATTAAAAAACACATAAAGAATATAAACAATTTCCAACCATCATCATGGTTGAGATTCTTAGCATGTTGTTCAATTTCGATGGCCTCCCTAATCCTAATGATGTGATTAATCAGAAAGTACTTTTATCAACATTTAAAAATATTAATATATATCAAAACTAAAAAAATACTAATATTTAAAACACTCAATGATGTGTTACTCAATTTAGAGAGACGTGTAATTCTTTTTATGCTTAATATGGAGTTCACATATCATACACACATACATATATATAGAGAACTAGTGTAAATCTATGTTAACTCTCTTATGCATGATAGATCTAGAATTAAGATCAATCTATTGTGGTTTAAATGAAATAAATAAAAATACCAAAAAAAAACTCATTAAATCTATGAAAGGGTATATATATATATATATATAACACTTCGATGATGTGTTACTCAATTTAGAGAGACGTGTAATTATTTTCATGCTTAATATGGAGTTCACATATCATACACACATACATATATATAGAGAACTTAAAGAGAAAATCCCTTGTGAATAAAATTGAAGAAATGTTTGCACATTGATGGATTTGATCTCTCTTATGCATGATAGATCTAGAATTAAGATCAATCTATTGTGGTTTAAATGAAATAAACATTCTTACCAGCTCAACCATGGAACCTGAACTCGAACTCAAGAACATATGACCTCTCAATAGTAGAGGTGCTTTAACGATAGGGACTTGACCAACTGAGCTAACCCTCAGAGCTCTCTCTCTCTCTCTCTCTCTCTCAAAATTTAAATAAAGGCTGGTTCAACTACCGTAAATAAGAGTGGCTTTCATATAAAATGTGTTAGAAATGTGAATCGCTACTGAAGGGGGGAGGAAGGGGGGAGGAAGAGGGAGGGGGGGCAAGGGTTGAATCGGTAGTGATGACACTTATAAAATTTCCACACTTTTTCCAAAATAACTTAACAATCACACACACCATAACATAATTAGTAGATAACTGCAACTTAAAATCAACACATAAGAGCTATGTTTAACATAAAGATAAACATGCACAAGGAGACACAACAATTTTTTTGTGGAAACCCCTAAGGACAAAAACCACCACCCCTTTGTTATGCTACTTCTCGTTCTCTTATTATTATATAAATAAATTATTTTACATCCTTCTAGCAGTATTGTTGGCCACCACTAACTAGGAAGTCTCTACTCACGTGACTTTGCACGCCACCACCTACTAGAAGCCACCACTCCCAGTAAGCCTCGCCCAACCACCAATGGATGGAGATACCACTACCAATATACCATTTTAATAGCCACCACCAGCAAGGAGCCACCACCCTTATCTTGTTTAGCCACTACTGAACAAAGGCCACCACCTCCTCAAACTCTTTGAGCCACACTTCCATTCATTTCAAACTGGAATCCAAGGAGAACTATACATCTAAAAAAAACATATTAGTATGATAAAATCAAGCATTACATATGACAATATGTTAAATACATAAAAAACAATAGGATACACAAGATTGATCTTCAAAACTCCCTTTGTTCAATCTCCTCGCTCTCTGCTCAAGATGTTGACTGAAACACGCTTCTGCTACCTTCTGCAACACTTACAAACTGCTTCAACTTTTTTGCATAATGTCTCTCACAACTTGCACACTCTTTTATTCTCTCGCACTCACTCAACCAACAAAACAACCAACCAAAACTCCTTAAAGCAATCTCCAATATATACTTTTATGGAATTATTAAAATAATAATTGCATTCAGAGTAATGCATTAGCTAATCATCTCTATTCATACATTATAGATTTGGTCTCATTCATAGATCTTTCCTCCTTGACTTGATCCACCATCATCTTCATTGAATGAGCAATATATATATATTTTTTAAATTAACTAATTAGCTTCTTCAATAAATAAGAAAATATTGCAAGTTTAATCAATCACCTTCTTCATTATATGAGAGAGATATTTTCAAACTTAACAAATCACCTTCTTCAACAAATGGGAGAATTTTTCAAGTTTAATCAATCAACTTCTTCATTAAATGAGTTACTTTTTCAACTTTAACCAATCACCTCCTTCAATAATCAAACACTTTTTATTTATTTATATATATATATTTTTTCTTTTTATTTATTTATTCTTTTTTCTTTTATTTTTCATTAGAACAACTGGAATTTTTTTTTGTTCCTGAATGAAATCGATGCCAACACCACGTGGCCAACAAAATGGAGTAAAATTTGCTAGACAAAGGTTACGTGGTGTTTGGTTGATTAAGGTTTCTTATAAACCCGAGGTATTTTCTTCGTTGGTGTTGTATTAGGGTCTTCACGATACAGCTAAATTGACCAAGGGTGGCCTTTATGACGATCTTTGCCTCTCTTTTACAAAGGTAAAAGCAATGAAACATATTCTATGTGATTGTTTTTTTGCGAGGTCTTGTTGCGCAAATATTCAATCTTAGTTGGAAAGCATTATTTAAAGTCAATTACGTTGGAGGGAAGCTCTCTTACGAGATTGAAGATCTTTGATTCAATATACTTTAATTGATATTTGACATTGTTTGGGAGTTTATGCATTATATGTTCTCTAGAGACTTTGGTGTAAATCTGTGTTTGAAAATGAGGCAAGTTATTGGAGTACATTTTTCAATATGAAGAGATGAGGCACATATGCAATTGTTGACAAAAGGACCATTGCTAATTAATAATTCCAAATGGTTAAGTCATGTGTCTTATTTTGATTTTATAGCTATTTTAGTTGCTTTAAGGTGGATGATATATGCTTCCATTTTCAATTTTTTCTCTTTCCTCATGCAAATCAATTCTATATATATATATAATATTTTTGTAGATATTCCATTGGAACAATTCATTACAATAGACATTATATTATGTTAAAATATATTATTATGTAGGTTTCTGCAAAAATTATACAAACAATATGTATACCAATGGATTCAATCTGATCATGCAATATGCTAAAGCAAGATACTGAACCTTTCTACAATTAATTGCGGAAAATAAACACGATCACACAATCAGACCAAGTAAAATAAAGAAGCAAATCAATCCACAACACAGATATTTTTCTTGGGGAAAGCTTGCTGCTCAAAACCCCTCTATCTCTATTGTATAATGAACCAAGGAATCATGGATCAATTACAATGCACTCTTCTCACAAGAGTTTGTTGCACTCTGCTAATTGTCTCACATTGATCCAAACAAAATTGGGCTAGTACTTAGCCAATTCTCAGCCTCTGCTCATCTTGCCCTCATCACGCAATACTTGTGGAATGCAATCCCTATTCTTTAGGAATTTCAGCCTTCCTTGACTGCGCAAGTATCATGGGCAACCTATGGTGTATATAATTGCACCCGGGCAATTTGCAACAAATACAACTGATAGATAACTTCCCTTTAACCTATGTCTCAACTTGGTCTTCATCATAACTAATATGCATGCATCCATTAATAGTAAATCATCAGTCACTTGACTGATCACTGCATGTGAATTAAATCTGATTTAATTCACTTGACCTCTCACTAGTTCAACAAATTGTTACAACTAGTTAAATTGATTTTAACTCACATAATTGTGTTAATTGATTTCTCATGCATTAAACTAATACACTAACTGCAACTTGGACTCAAAAACAAATAGAATCACTCTGCATGCTGTTATCACTCATAAATTTCTCCAGGTTCAAGAGAGAACTCACTGAGGTAATCACAAACCTACTTCAAACTCTAGGATCTAGCCTTCCTAGGGTTCAGAGAGGACTCTCTCTTTAAGGTTTAACTTTGTTTTAGTTTTGAAAATTAGGCTAGTTATTAAAGTGCAGATTTGGTTTTGTTTTGTTGGATTTGGTGGGAAAATTTCACTTGGAGGGTAGATAGAGGGAATTCTACTTGTCCATTGGGCTATGGAGTCTAAGTCAAGCTAACAGAACTGGGATAGCCTAAAAGGTCAAATGTATGCAGGGCAAGGTAGAAAACCCTTGGAGATCTTGGGAAAAATGATTTTTGAGATGGTATGATCGGGATAAAGGGCACTTAAGGATCCTTTGATCTAGAAAAGGGAAGTAGAAGATAGAGGTCAAACATGAGAGGGAGCAATTAAGAATTCCCTCCATTGAAAATCAGAAGAAAACAAAGAAATGATAACTAGTTAAAAACATGGTGCTATCAACATGTCTTGTAATAATAATCTTAGTTATACATTCAGATTTATAATTAAAACATAGATGTATGCATGAAACAAAAGAAGATAACAATGACAAGTTTAAAGAGAGTAATTCAATCCAGATAACTTATCATAGGGATCCTGAAGTATGATGCCAAAAAGGCGATCCAGTGTATTGTTCAAAATCGAAATCCAAAGCCTTCAAGTCAATGAAAATATCTATATTAATCTCCAGAAATTTTATTCCACCAAAATACTTCAAAGGGTAAAGTATTTATACAAATTCTAAACTAGAATATCTTGAAAAAATATCAAGATTGGTTTACAAATATCTCCAACTGTTTTACATAAATAGAACTTAAGTAAATGACACTAAAAAATAATGCATCTATTTGGAACTATTTTTTATGGATAGGTGATGACAAAAAGGAGAATTCGAATTTGATCTCAACTCTTAGTTGATGATGAGGCATCCAAGTCACTAACTGTCTCCTTTCTTTGTGCATTCTTCTCTAGCAATTCTGCAAACTTGGGGTCCAATGATACCTTTGTATTTCTCAATCCGAAATAGATATGTAAAAAGTGAAAGAATTTATTGTATATAAATATGTTTTTGAGATAAACCTCTCTCCGTTCCCTAAAATTATGCTCCAACTGTTCACAATAGGCTCAACAAAAAGATGTGTAAAACAGAGTTTTCCACAGTCTAAAAAATAGGCTGTAAATATGCACATGTATCTCTCATTCTGTAATACCTGTGAAAAAAGTGAGATATGTTTTTTTAGATGGGTCTCTTAGGAACAAAATTCTCCTTCAGTTTTGTGAGATGTTTTTCTTCTTGGCCACAGTCTTCTCTGCAAACTGATGACTTAACAGGAATTTTCTGTAAAAAGTGCTTTCAAATATTGTTTAATATTTCCGAATCCATAATGGATGTTAGAAAAGTGAGAGAGGTTTTTGTAGTTGGAGATCTTAGGAACATAAACCTCCTTCAGTTTTGCAAAATTAATCTCGGATTAGACACAATATTTTCTGCAAAAATATGACTTAAACAGGAAATTTCTGCAAAAAATGTCCCTTCTTGCTCTGTTTTCATCTTTTAACCTTACTGTTCTTTTAACTATTTTTAATTTCACTTTGGATAAAATTCATTATTGTTAAAAGTATTTTCATCTTTATTTACCATTTACTGCCTTTGTATTTACTTTTACTGTTTTACCTTCACTGCTCTGTAACTTTGTTTTAACTTTCACTCTGACTTTCACCTGATACACTTTAACTCTGATGCTCTTTGACTGCTCTGTTTTCACTGTCACTGTGAATTATTACTTTACTTTGAACTTATGAATTCTCTGTTATCTTTCACAGGATGCCTATTCTTTAACTCTGATGCTTGGAAATTTTTTAAGGGAAATCCTTTGAATTCATTTCCTTGTAAGTTCTTGGAGAAACACATATCTTTAACTAGTATTTAGATTGTTTTATCCAAATTTTCATTTTGCTAATAACCTGGAAAAATCAAACAATTAATTAATGAAATCTAGGTCTGCAAGGAGGGATTATGGCTTTGATGAATTGGGAAAACCTGTGGAATGAATTTTGACTCTGGAGGTTTAACTTTGTTGGCACTGAGTAATTGAGTGTAACAATTCGGGATTCTAAGCATTGGTAAAGAGTTTGAATCTTTCAAAGGGTTTCTACAACAAATCCGTTCTTTGAAGGCAAATATAGGTCTTTCTGCAGGAAAACAGGGTTTATGATAATGGCTCGAGGTTTCGTTCTCTGAGTCTGGAGGGAAAATACAGTAAGATAGTGCAAAAAAGGGATTAAGGGTGCGATTTCAGAGTTTATTAGGCGTTTTTAGGTCTAAAGGAGTCTGCAATAAATGGCGGTCAACTCGGGCGAAATGGTTTTCATGCTTTATAGGAGAAAACTAGTGGTGGTTATCACGCAGATTTTGGGTAGTACGTGGTATTGAGCTCAATCCACGCGATCCAATAGAAAGAAGACACGTGGAGGAGAGAGGAATGGGTGAAACCACCCATTTCACGTGGTTTTGGCATTCCGGTGATCGTGCATCTATTCCACGCGATATCAAGTATCAACCGTCGGATTAGGGAGATCAATGCAAAGGGTTAAGATCTGTTGGGAAGGTGCTCGAGATTTGGAGTGGGTCTGGGGTTTATTAACGCGGCGTGACGGGTTTTAAAACTTTATAAACATATATTTACAAATTTAAAACTTTATGTTATATGATGGTGGAGGGGTAAAGTCATATGTTTTAATTTAAAACATTTAACAAATGTCTCAACCACGGGCGCAGGTATATATTATATAGTATATAAAACCTTTAACAAGTGTTTTAATACCATAGGGGGGCGAGATATTTTTATATTTTTGATATTGTTTAAACCTATGGGATAGGATGGGGATTTATTTCATCATGTGGGATAATATTAACATAGGTTTAAACTTAAATAGAAGGGTTTTGGGGTTATTTAAATACAATGGATTTAATAATATATGGGAAGGGTATAGTTTAGGGAATTAATAATAAGTTAGAAGTTAATATGATAGTAAAGGTGAAATGTAGGGGATGAATGAAAATACATATTTTTTCACTAAGTAAAGTCAAATGAAAGACAAATAAAGCACCATTTGTCCCTTTTATATTTTTCACACTTTAGCTTAGGATAAAATGCATTTTATAGGTTTTGAGTGTTTTGAAAGGAAAATAAAATTAATTACTTAGGGATTTACTTTTACTAAGTAAAAATGGGTTCTTACTTAGAAAAAGGGATTATGATTAATGGATGAAGGGTAAATGTTGATGAATTGGGATTTTGTGTAAGAATTCAATATTTTTCACCAATCAGTCATCAAGCCTTGGGTCCAGTCCCAACAAAAGTTAGAGAAATGCTCTAAGCCTCTTTGACTGATAGTTTAGAATATTGAGTAACTGCAGGGAAGGGAAATTAGTGATTTTTTTCCTGATGATGATTTATTACATGCTTGCTCAATTGCTTTCTACCTACCCATTTTTATTTCTAACATTTTTTCTTCATTTTTGTAGGTGCATTTAGGCTTGCAACCTTAAAGATTTTTCTTTCAAAGCATAAAACTATCTAAATCTACTTTATTTCATTCGAGGGCTTAGATTAAACAGTTTAGCTCCTCATTATTCTCTACCTATCTACTGATTTGTCAAGTTTAAACAGATTGACAAATCTTTATTCACTATCTAAAACATGAAATTGAAAACATGAAAATTTAAGATTAAACAGTTTAACCAATCATGGATTATGGCATTTATTGACACTCTGCACATAATAATTATTCTTGCAGTAAAAAGTAAAGCAGTGGCATTTGGACTTGCTCACTTTCAGGTCTTATTTCTCTTTCTTTTGGGGTCTATATTTTTCTAAGTCCTTTGATTTTTCTTTTAGGAATTTTTACCCTCTTTTTGGCTTTTATTATTTTTTCATTTTTTTTTAAATATGGGAAAACAACTTACAGAAAGCAAGGTATGTACATATTTACAAGACTATCAAAGTCAATTCGAAATTTTATGAACCCTATTATTATAGGACCCTAACACATGCCTCACCAACCACCCTCAACTCGAATTTCATAAGCTAACTGAGTCTATCACACTCAGTGATCCAATTTTAGAATTATTAAAATTGTATCGAAATTACCCAAACGACCAAGATGGTTATTTGGAATTTGGTAATTATCGATTATGTAATAATTCAGGTATTGATCAAGATGGTCATCAAATTTGTGAGTTCAAATGTTTGACATCGATCGACATCAACTTTAGTTTCTACTCCAGCAAATATGTTTCAAAAGTGCCAATCAAGACATCTTCAAGTTGACCTGCGACAAAAACAACAAAGTTTGTTAAAGACTTATGTAATAAAACTTGTCCTAAGTCTTAATTGTAAAGGTCAAAAATGTTTGTAGTCTGCTTTGTAAACCTTATTGGATAAAAAAATTCCTAAGGTAAAAAGGACTAAGTTTAAGTCCTAAGTCCTAGGTTTAAGTCCTAAGGACTAGCGCTAAGTGTCAAATGAAAACACACTTAATTTGTTGTAAAGGCCTAAATCTACTCCTAGGAAAAAATATCAATTAAAGTCCTATTCCTAAGTTTCATAAACTTATGGACTTATACTTCCTAGCACAATATTTAAACCATAAACCTTTTTTATTATTATTAAGGTTCGGATGATGGGTAGGAAACCCATGATATAAAGTCTTAGTATTAAGGTTGGGTTAATACTATGTTGTAAAAACCTTATGTAAGGGTTTTGGACTATGTCAAAGTTTGGAAGATTAGTTTAAAACCTTACCAAAAACCTTATTAAAGGTTCGGAGGATGATTGGTCAAAAACCTTTTAAAGTTTGAACCATCGGGTTTGAAAAACCTAAGTAATAAACCCATAGTGCAAAGGGTTTGGATGTCGGGCATATACAAATTTAAATGGCTCGGGTTATATTAAAACTCCCACAGTGTTACGATGACCGCATCGAAAGTCGGAGTTTTACACCATGTGACAGGTGTAATAAGAACTGTGCGGAAAATGTGTGGTTGCCAATTGTTAAGCTGAATCACGAGAGTCAAGACCGCGGATAAACATGTGACAGGTGTATGCGGAACCGTCAGCTATTACAACACAGAACCATCGGGCGGATAAACCACAGGTGGCCAGTTACAGTTATACCACTGCCTATTCACATGTGCGGTCAACCTTTCTCCGCACCGTCAACCTGACCGCCAGCAGTCAGAGCCTATCCAAATTTTTAATATGGGTTTTCTGATTTAATGTTAGCGCTAAGGATTGCAAATTAATCCCTAGGTGTATGGTAAGATAGGGATTCGATCCTTTTCATAAATGATTTCTCAACCAATTCCAGAGTTGGCTTCGAAGCATTTGAGATCCAGCCATCTTGTCAGGAGAGAGTTTATCATGAAGTCTAAATAAGTTTGAAAATGGATATGTATGTTATCCAAAAACTTTATGTAAAACAAAACCAATGAACCATTAAGTTCGAAGACCTCATCACCAAATTATCTCAAACAAATTGCTAATTACAACATACAGAGATTTGAGGCAGCTTTGTGAAGCCATGAAATTATGTACTCCTAATATATAAAGGAAAGTATGTTTCTTTGAAAAGAGGGGACCTTGAGGAGGAGAGACCTCAAGAGAGAGAATGGTGAGAGGAAAAGGAAGAAAGAGTTTATTCAACTTCAAGATGAAGTAAACTCTATTACATCGTATATCACATAATTTGGTAGTGAGTTTTGGTTCTTGTAGGTTTATATGAAGGAGGAAAAGCTCATTATACTTGCATAAGTTTCAGCATCAAAGTACGTTGATGGTCGACGAGATCTACTTTGATTGTACCAAACTCTGTTCAGCTACCTTGAAGTCAAAGGTCACCTGGAGAGGAGAGACCTTAGAAGGAGGAGAGACCTCATGAGAGGAGTGTTGAGGAGATTTTTCCCTACTTCAAGAAGAAGTAGGCACTCTTAAGAAGGCATAAGATATAATTGGTGGAGAGTTTCTCATTGCAGGTTTATTGAAGGAGAAAAGGCCATCCTACTTGCATAAAGTCAGTAACGAAGTACGTTGATGATTGACGAGATCAACTTCGACTTTCTAAAACTCTTTCAGCCACCATCCAGTCAAAGGTCCATAAAGCTTCAGTTCCTCAGTTTTGTTTATGTGCAAATCATCCATGTCTTTTCTTAATTGTTGAAAGAAAAGAGTTTGTATTAGTTAGCCTATTCAAGGGATGGTCCATATCTGCAACATCAGTAGTACAACTGATGATTCATTGTAGCATATTTCTCTTGGCTTGAAGAATACAACGGATGCACAATTTTGAGGCAGACCCGAAGACGTAGTCTAGGAGGGATGAACTCCGTCACAAACTTCTTTCTCTTATGGTATTGCTTATGTGATTGATGTGAAAGTGTTAAATCTAAACATACATAGATTATTTCATGTGTAAATAGTTAATGCATATAATAACTATTCAGTAATACTCCCATTCACATTTTGTACAAGAAACTAGGGAAGATCTTGGTAAATTCTGAATTTTAAGAACTTGAGTGTTAAACTCTATGAAGTTCTATAGACAGAGTCTGTAGAGGGCCAGGTAGCCTCTGGATCTCATCCTTTATTTAAGGGTGACATATCCAATAAATGCCCCTACAGTTAATCTCTGAAATTGAACTAACTAACTCATGTCATTTTCAGATCAAGTGGTATCGGAGCAGCTAGTTCTTTGCAGGTAGAAGATGGGCAAGAACACTCGCCAGCTATCAACTTGTCAAAACTACAAATTGTCAAGGAATGTCAAAGAAAATTGTCCGATGCTTCCAAAGGAAACAGTATCGACACCAGCAGCCCAGGAATAATCCAAGTCACCTATTGGAGAACAAACAAGTATTGAATGGAATTGGGCAGACTTCATGCCTTATGCTTAAATGATTTTGTAATATCTAGATCTAGTAAATTTGTAACTAGGTTCTAGAATTGAATTTGTTTTTCAAAAGCATATTAATAAAAATTTTGGAGAACCAAAATTCTTTTAGTTGGGAGGTGTGATCCAATTTTAGAATTATTAAAATTGTATCGAAATTACCCAAACAACCAAGATGGTTATTTGGAATTTGGTAATTATCGATTATGTAATAATTCAGGTATTGATCAAGATGGTCATAAAATTTGTGAGTTCAAATGTTTGACACCGATCGACATCAACTTCAGTTTCTACTCCAGCAAATATGTTTCAAAAGCACTAATCAAGACATCTTCAAGTTGACCTGCGACAAAAACAAAAAATTTTGTTAAAGACTTATGTAATAAAACTTGTCCTAAGTCTTAATTGTAAAGGTCGAAAATGTTTGTAGTCTACTTTGTAAACCTTATTGGATAAAAAAAATCTTAAGGTAAAAAGGACTAAGTTTAAGTCCTAAGTCCTAGGTTTAAGTCCTAAGGACTAGCGCTAAGTGTCAAATGAAAACCCACTTAATTTGTTGTAAAGGCCTAAATCGACTCCTAGGACAAAATTCAATTAAAGTCCTATTCCTAAGTTTCATAAACTTATGGACTTAAAATTACTAGCGCAATATTTAAACCATAAACCTTTTTATTATTATTAAGGTTCGGATGATGGGTAGGAAACCCATGTTATAAAGTCTTAGTATTAAGGTTGGGTTAATACTATGTTGTAAAAACCTTATGTAAGGGTTTCGGACTATGTCAAAGTTCAGAAAATTAGTTTAAAACCCACCAAAAACCTTATTAAAGGTTTGGAGGATGATTGGTCAAAAACCTTTTAAAGGTTGAACCATCGGGTTTGAAAAACCTAAGTAATAAACCCATAGTGCAAAGGGTTTGGATGTCGGGAATATACAAATTTAAATGGCTCGGGTTATATTGAAACTCCCACAGTGTTACGATGACCGCGTCGGAAGTCGGAGTTTTACACCATGTGATAGGTGTAATAAGAACTGCGCTTAATATGTGTGGTTGCCAATTATTAAGCCGAACCGCCGGAGTCAAGATCGCGGATAAACATGTGACAGGTGTATGCGGAACTGTCAGCTGTTACAACATAGAACCGTCGAGCAGATAAACCTCAGGTGGCCAGTTACAATTATACCACCGCCTATTCACATGTGCGGTCAACCTTTCTCCGCACCGTTAGCCTCACTGCCAGCAGTCAGAGCCTATCCAAAGTTTTAATATGGGTTTTCTGATTTAATGTCAGCACTAAGGATTGCGGATTAATCCCTAGGTGTATGGTAAGATAGGGATTCAATCCTTTTCATAAATTATTTCTCAACCAATAATAGAGTTGGTTCGAAGCATTCGAGATCCAGCCATCTTGTCAGGAGAGAGTTTATCATGAAGTCTAAATAAGTTTGAAAATGGATATGTATGTTATCCAAAAAACTTTATGTAAAAAAAAACCAATGAACCATTAAGTTCGAAGACCTCATCACCAAATTATCTCAAAAAAATTGCTAATTACAGCATACAGAGATTCGAGGCAGCTTTGTGAAGCCATGAAATTATGTACTCCTA
Source organism: Pinus albicaulis (assembly GCA_034641835.2). Classification (NCBI taxonomy): domain Eukaryota; kingdom Viridiplantae; phylum Streptophyta; class Pinopsida; order Pinales; family Pinaceae; genus Pinus; species Pinus albicaulis. Next base: position 397,680,638 of record CM076584.1, read on the forward strand.
ATATATAAAGGAAAGTATGTTTCTTTGAAAAGAGGGGACCTTGAGGAGGAGAGACCTCAAAAGTGAGAATGGCGAGAGGAAAAGGAAGAAAGAGTTTATTCAAATTCAAGATGAAGTAAACTCTCTTACATTGTATATCACATGATTTTGTAGTAAGTTTTGGTTCTTGCAGGTTTATATGAAGGAGGAAAAGCTCATTATACTTGCATAAGTTTCAGCATCAAAGTACGTTGATGGTCGATGAGATCTACTTTGATTGTACCAAACTCTATTCATCTACCTTGAAGTCAAAGGTCACCTGGAGAGGAGATACCTTAGAAGGAGGAGAGACCTCATGAGAGGAGTGTTGAGGAGAGTTTTCCCTACTTCAAGAAGAAGTAGACACTCTTAAGAAGGCAGAAGATATAATTGGTGGAGAGTTTCTCATTGCAGGTTTATTGAAGGAGCAAAGGCCATCCTACTTGCATAAAGTCAGTATCGAAGTACGTTGATGATTGAAGAGATCAACTTCGACTTTCTAAAACTCTTTTAGCCACCATCCAGTCAAAGGTCCATAAAGCTTCAGTTCCTCAGTTTTGTTTATATGCAAATCATCCATGTCTTTTCTTAATTGTTGAAAGAAAAGAGTTTGTATCAGTTAGCCTATTCAAGGAATGGTCCATATCTGCAACATCAGTAGTGCAAATGATGATTCATTGTAGCATACTTGGCTTGAAGAATACAACAGACGCACAATTCTGAGGCGGACCCAGAGACGTAGTCCAGGAGGGACGAACTCCGTCACAAAATTCTTTGTCTTATGGTATTGCTTATGTGATTGATGTGAAAGTGTTAAATCTAAACATACATAGATTATTTCATGTGTAAACAGTTAATGCATATAATAAATGTTTAGTAATACTGCCATTCACATTTTGTACAAGAAACTAGGAAAGATCTTGGTAAATTCCGCATTTTAAGAACTTGAGTGTTAATCTCTATGAAGTTCTATAGACAGAGTCTGTAGAGGGCCAGGTAGCCTCCGGATCTCATCCTTTCTTTAAGGGTGACATATCCAGTAAATTCCCTTACAATCAATCTCTGAAATTGAACTAAGTAACTCAGGTCATTTTCAGATCATTCAGTTAACTATTACAAGTGTTTATGAGATAAGGTTACAATTTATTGTCCAATTTAATTAAGGGAAAATTAAATTAGACGCATTTCCAATTTATTTAATAAATTGTCTTGCATACTAATGTATCGCTAGGACCCATCACTGTGTGACTTGTGATCCCACATTGGTGTGTGTGCTTTCATGTTGTTTCTGGATACCAATTTCACTGTTTCTTGTTGCAAATTTCAACACTCCCTCTCAACAAGAAAGGAATCAATCTGTCCTGATTCAGTACCTTTGGAATGTTCTTGTATGCATACATGAAAATCTTGCATGCAACACTTCTCTAGTGTTATTCGCACATGAAAATATTACATGCAACAATTATCTAGTGTTGTTCGCAATGCAACTTTTGAATGCAACACTTCTCTAGTGTTGTTCACACATGAAACTCTTGCATGCAACACCTCTGAAACTGAATAGCCTCCAAATAACTGAATCAGTATAATGCATCTGTCATTAGAGTCTTCTGACTGTTGGTACCTACTGCACATGTATACTGGACTCTCTGCACTATTGACATTTTCATCCATGCACTATGCACTGCCAACTCTGATCTGCGCTCCAATATCCGACACTTGTCACTCTGATTTCTGTCTTCCTAGCATATGACCGCATCAATCTAACCGATTGTTCCTGCTACCACTGTATTGTGGGCTCCTCGTAGCCAGGTTCGATCCATGAGACACGCCATCTCAATGAACCCTACCCAATTTATTATTGGGATAAATTCTTCATATCACCCCACCTCACATGTATAGGTATAGCTGAATGTACTCCCTCGATCCATCTGGCTTGAAATTTCCCCCTCTTGGAGGTCTCTGTTGTGCGCCTACTACCATGTCTGGTGGATGGCTCTGCATGAGTGGTTTCTTCCACTCCATGATCCTCCTCATGTGGCTGCTCCACATCTTAAGGTTCATCCTTTGGAACCAAGAGTTCCTCATTTGCATGAAAGTCAAACTCCCTCTCAAGGGACAATCACATGGCTTTATCCTTTTTGATTTTCCTAAGCTTGTCCTTCAGTGCCAATTTTCTGCAGTCACTACTATTCTGAAACATATATGTCTAGGCCTTCCAAATTGCATATGGAGTCGCCTTTCCATGGAAACTCGACAAAATGTGATCTCTAACTCCCTCTAATAAAATCCTCCTCACCCTTGCTACCTTCTTTTTCCAAGCATCAAGAAGAGCAACATATGATGCTTATGTCTTGGGAATATCATTATCAATGAATTATTTCAACCCGTTGTCCTCCAGAACTGCCTCCATTCTTTCTTTCCATGTGATATAATTAGAACTGCCCTCAAGTGCATATTCCAATCTTAATCCACTAAAAGCCATCTTGATCCGCTTGTCACACAAACGAAAGTATCTACATGTTTGAATATTGTTCAACACAAACTCAATTTCTTCTCCACTATAGTGATTTCCTGCACTTTGATACCATGTAGAAATTATACAAACAATATGTATACCAATGGATTCAATCTGATCATGCAATATGCTAAAGCAAGATAATGAATCCTTCTACAATTAATTGCGAAAAATAAACACGACGAACAATCACACCAAGTAAAATAAAGAAGAAAATTAATTCACAACACATATATTTTTCCTGGGGAAATCTTGCTTCTCAAAACCCCTCTATCTCTATTGTATAATACCAAGGAATCATGAAAAAATTACAATGCACTCTTCTCACAAGAGTCTGCTGCACTCTGCTAACTGTCTCACACTGATCCAGATAAAATTGGGCTAGTACTTAGCCAATTCTCAACCTCTACTCAACATGCCTTGCTCACGCAATCCTTGTGGAATGCAATCACTATCCTTTAGGAATTTCATCTTTCCTTAACTGTGCAAGTATCATGGGAAACCTATGGTGTATATAATTGTGCCCGTGAAATTTGCTACAAATACAAATGATAGATAACTTCCCTTTAACCTCTGTCTCAACTGGGTCTTCATCAGAATTGACATGCATGCAATTATAAATAGTAAATCATCAGTCACTTGACAGATCACTGCATGTGAATTAAATCTGATTTAATTCACTTGCCCTCTCACTAGTTCAACAAACAATTACTGATTTTAACTTACTCAATTGAGTTAACTGATTTCTCACGCATTAGACCAATACACTAACTGTAACTTGGACTAAAAAACAAATAGAATCACTCTGCATGCCTCACCAACCACCCTCAACTCGAATTTCATGATCTAACTGAGTCTATCACACTCAGTTAACTATTACAAGTGTTTATGAGATAAGATTACAATATATTGTACAATTTAATTAAGGGAAGATTAAATTAGACACATTTCCAATTTATTTAATAAATTGGCTTGCACACTAATGTATCGCTAGGACCCATCATTATTGGACCTGTGATCCCACACTAATGTGCGTGTTGTCATGTTGTTTCTGGATGCCAATTTCACTGTTTCTTGTTGCAAAATTCAACAATTTCTTTCATTATATCTCATATTTATTATCACTAGCATATTACTCAAATTTGTGAAAATAAATGAAATGTGAATATGGAAGAACATACAAATGAACACAGGATGTATCATGTGAAAAAAAAAACAAGGGGAAACTCAACTAGAAGGTGAATTCTATAACCTTCTCTCTTTTCTTGAGTTGTGAAAATGCATATACAAATAAAGGGCATTCATTATAGCGTTGCCTTTGACACATCACTTTAATGGTTGCTATAACATATTCTTCCTTCTATGTTATAATCTCAAATCCCACTATGCTCTACTCAACTATGGATGATTACTATGCTAAAAGAATGGATCCCCCTCTTCTCCTGGTGACCTAGTATTTAACATAATATGATAGCTATATAAGGTTATTGTTTTTGCATACATAAGCCATTAATTATTGTCAAGGATATTAATTATTTTTTTTGCATACATAAGGTTATTAATTATTGTTTTTCCACATGTGACTATCCCCACATGTGTGTAATGGGGGTTAAAGTGGTATCACTTGATACCATGGTGGTTAATAAGATAGGCCAAATTGTGGAGCCATAACTTCTCCATATGAACTCCAATTAAGGTGATTTTCTCATTGTTGGAAAGATCTTGGTGCATATAAAAACATTGAGGGGTTGAGAGCTATGTCGATTTTTTTTTGATCCCAGAATATGTCCTTTGATGCCTCAAAATCCCTCTGGAAGGTTCTAGACTCTAAATTCCAAACTGAGATATGCTGTTAAAATGGGCCTTGCAAGCCAATTCTTCTATTTTTCCATCCAAAAAGTACAAATATAGACAACAAATTGTATAATGATCAATTCTCAATCACACCTCTACATTTCGGAAGGCTTTTGGTTCCCAAAATATTTTACTAAATGAGGCTAGGGAAATTTCCTATACCTTCTCCCTAAAGTACAATTTTTCCTGCCCTCAAAGTTGTTCTTTCAACTCTATTTGCTGGAGCTCATGCTCCCCTTGTCTAGTAGTTCTAGATTTGTCTTGCAAAAATATATCTTCTACAAAATCTACCTTAGATTTTGGTGCTAAGTCCTATATGGTAGATAAGACATGTTTCTTAGTTTCGTGATCCAACATGGAAGGTTCATAGAGTTTTAGATTTTTCACTTTCATTATTGAGTAAATGTACATATGAGGAGATATATTAATTATATAGGAATCATCATCCATGTTCTTTGGTACCTCAAAAAACCATACCATGGAGCTTTGATTGTGCTACCGAGGACCTTGTATCCTTTATTTGTTGAGATACAACCAAATTTGTCTCTCACCTTGAATGTTTTCTTACTTCTATGTTGATCATGTCATCCCTTGATTTTCCTATGACTTATTCAACCTATCATGTAGTTGCAAATTGAATTTAATCCTAATATTTTCAATAAATTTATTTAATTTTAGTGCTTCTCGAGTGGTATATTTGTTGAATAATGTAACTAGTTTCGGTCTTCATAAATTTTACTTGAGTCAAATGTAAAAAGAAGAGAAAAAATAATAATTATTATTATTGAATTGACTTGTTAAAGAATGGGTTTCATGCTTGGGTCAATTATAGGTCAAGTCTCCATTGTAGGCTTTAGGTTGTTGTCAAAGTCATTTATTGTTTGAGCAGAGACTCCTCCATCAAGTCATTCTCTTCAGCAAAGTCATCAAATCAGCCTCTTCATCAAGTCTTTTTCAAGTCAACCACTTCAATTCGGCCTTAAATAAATTATCCTCAAGTCGATTTCCTCAACATACTCATTTCAACCTAAAATAAGGACACACCTCTTCAATAACACATTTCGACTCATTTCTATGGACAAACAACTATATATATATATATATATAGTGTGGGGTCTTCGCGTTACTTAACCTCATAATCTTAGACTAATTGCAGAGCTAATTACATAGATGTTTTCGGGTAATCACAATACACATGATCAGATGAATCACAAAAATATTCTCGGCATACCTTATGAAATAAAGTGTGAATCACAATGGAGATTATAAAAAGAGTTTCAATGATATATCACAATATGGTTAAGTGTTATTTTAGATGAGAAGGTTCAGTCCTATTAACATTGAAATGAACTCGGTGCTACCACAATCAAGGTATATCACAGTAAAGGTTTCAATTTCTCCACATAGATGATGTCTCAGTGTCATGACAATGTTGAGGTTTCGGTGGAATCAAAATGAAGAAATATATGTGCTATGACAGTGATAAGGATGATGTTTTGATGAAAACAAAGTAACAGAATTTGATTCTCATGCAGTGACATGGATCTTGGTATGCAAAAGGAATAACAAACAAGGATGAATTGATAGAGGAAGTATCTAGTCTAGGGTCTTGGTCGTCTCATCTTGAATCTACTGAAGAAAGAATTTTGACAGGGTTTTCCCCAAAGAATGGGGTTTTTCCCCAGCTTCGTGCCTACATCTTTTGTCCTCTTCTATTTGTTTCTTGGCATTAGTCTTGATGTAAGAAAAGATAAATAAAAAAAACACATAATAATAATGAAAACATAACAAGATAATGTCATAATAAGAGAATTTTTTAATTTCCGCCTCCTTGTATTTCTCAACATGGTTTCAGAGGTATGGTCATGATCAAAGGAATCTTGAAGAAAACCTGTTCATATTTGAAGTATTCTCAATGAAAGGTTCCAAAGATCAAGATCCCAAGGGCATCTTTTGGGCTAAAGGAATTAAGAGGTATATTGAAAGGCTAGTTCAATATTTACACCTTGAAGAAGAAAAAGGATCTCGGTATATCTTGAAGAGATCAAGTCTAGAAGAAATATAACTTGCCCAAATTACAGAGAAGGTTTTTAGTAACATGGCATCAGGATCCCACAATGAACTAGTTCATATTAAACTCATAATGATGAACTTGTGATATCTCAGAAGACAAATAGTAAAATCACAGTAACCTCGTTATATGTTACAAAATATATACTTACAGAACCAAGGTCTTAGTATTGATCATCTTTTGTTTGGGCTATCATCTTAGTATTGAAGTATCAAAGGTAGGATTATATTGAAGTCATGATCATCATTGTTTGGGCTATCTTCACAACACCATTCTACAGTGCCATTATTAAAGAACTGTGTTACTTCTTCTACAACAACGCAGATTGGGATGGTACTACAAGTTTATGGACATTATTACTATATCACCCATACAGAACCGAAGTATGAATCTTTTTAATGAACAGTGTCATCGCATATACTATCCGAAGTCTGTCCTATACAAGTCTTATACGAACTCAAGGACAATGAACCAGCTTGAAGGAAACACTCTTTGAGGATATGAGTACAAGGGACCAAGTAAGTATTGTTACTACAAGTATAAAGAGCTAAAAAAAAACCAGAGGCATGCAAATATAAGGTAAGTAGAATCATACAATTTTAAGATTTTCAAATATATCTAACTTCAAATAGTTTGTAACTAGTCTAGGATAAAATTGTGATCCTTAGATAACATACATGTTAGAACCTTAATCCTTGTCCTATAGGATTTACAAGCAATCGAGGATGTCAAGTAAATATCTTGTTGTTAATTAATAACTTGATCTTTGATATCACATGGTTCCATCCTCCATGGTTACATAGGAGATCTATCTTCAGAAATTAAATTATGTTCTTGGTATAACATGTTTTGTTTGAGAGTATGCATTATAGGTATAGGATATCATGGTCTACACTTCAAGGAATTCCTACAATGTTTTTCAAGAAATATCTCCAGGTATGTCTTAGACTATACATCTTATAAAATTATCTTCATCTTATTTTTTAAATTTACGTTATATTACTAATATCGTTATGTCTAGCTGTCTTGAATCATAAATATTCTTGTTTTGGGTAATCCATCATTTGATAAATATACCCTTCTCACATCCTTGATTGTTCTTATAGAACCCTAGACAGGTTCTCTAGAAAATCCTAACCTAAGGGTATGTTGACTATGAATGAAACCCTAACCTACTTAGGGTTATTAATGGAGTCTAAAGAAATTGCTATTATGTTTGATATATTGATGATGTCATGTTTGGGGTTTTTGTACGATCATGAAAATCCTAACTTGTTAGGGTTGAAATGATGTTGCCTAAGATCCCAAACCCTTTGGATTTTTTTTTATTTTTTATATGGTAGGGTTTTATTTACTATGAAACCCTAAATATTTAGGGTTTGGTCTATAAGAAAAATCCTTATTAAGTATTTAAAGTAAGGTCCTGTAACACCCTCATCCCACATCTACCCAAGTAACCGACCCAACTGGGGTAAACATGCAACGAGAGGCCACTATGATGATATTAAACCTCCTAGGTGACCTTAAGGAAGTGGAATCGATGGAAACACATCAAAGAGACCTTGAACATCAACATTAACACCCATAGGTGCCAACTGTACCTTTTAAGCCTCTTACCCCTGGGTCACACTAACTTTTTGACCTCTTTGAGCCATAGACACAAGCACATGCTTGCAATCCAGTGCCCATAAGGCTATAGATGCAAGCATAACACAAAATTCCAGCGTACGGGGACCCAAATCCTCAGTCTTATGCCAACGTCCCCTAGATTTGAGCCAATTTTTCAGGTCTAGAACCAAGGTCACTTCCCAGAACTTCACGATAAACTCAAAAATGATAAATAAAATAGGACAATGATGTTGAAGCAAACATATCATCAAGGACTCAACCAGACCCCTACTATCCATGAAAAGAATTTCATCAAATATATCACAAATATGTAAAAAACATATTTGAGCATAGGGGTCTCATACTTATCTAAGGAGCACTAAGAATACTTTCTCCCTTACATCATTATCACCAAGAAAAATTTCCCCCTTACATCATTAGCTGCAATACAATTTATTTGAATATAGATACATTGTATGTAGAAATTATACTACATGCATGTATATATTGGACTCACCCGATATAACAATGTACTAAAGTTAAATACTGAATCGTTTCTACAAATATTTTGCAAAATTAAAAACACAATCACCAATCATATGAAGTAAAGAATAATCAAATAAAACCACAACACAAATAATTTCCCAAGTAAAGCTTGCTTTTCAAAACCCCACTATCTTCTATTTTATATTTAGCATGGATCATGAAACAATTACATACAAAAATATTCTCACAAGAGCCCTCTAGTACTGAGCTAATTGTCTCACACTGTCATACAGAAATTGACCAATACTTAGCCAATTTACTACCTCCAGACATCCTGCCTTGCTTGCGCAATCCCTGATGAATGAAATCCCTAAAAGATAAGAATTATGGCCTTCCTTGAATGTGCAAGTATCATGGGCACTCCAATGGGTGTTTGGTTGCATGTGTACAACCCAATAATCCTACAACTGATAGTCAAATTCCCTTTCACCTAGATATCAACTGGGTCTCCACTAGATCTGACATGCATGAAGCTAATAATAGTAAATCCTTAGTTGCATATGAGATCACTTATTGTGAATTAATTAATATTTAATTCACTTGATCTCTCACTAGTGTATCAGGTAGTTACAACTAGCACAACTTAGTTTAACTCACTTAACTGAGTTAAACTGATTACAACCTGCATTAATGCACCACTACACTTCGAACTCTGTTACAACTAAAATTACTTTGCATGCCTCACCAACTACCTCTAACTCAAAATCCACTAGTTAACTGAATTTATCACTCTCAGTTAACTATTACAAGTTATTATTGAGAATAGATTATAGTTTATTTTTCATCTTCATTAAGGGATAACTAAAATAGACATGCACCAAAATAGCACTGTGGGCCCCACCCTAGTGTAGGTGCTTAATGCACTAGGCGTGGGTGCTGAAATTTCCTTGTTGAATCTCAACAATCCCTCTCAACAAGAAAGGGATTATCCTTCACCCCAATCATGTCTTTATGGTATTCGAATTTTCTCCTAACGAGCGTCTTCGTCAGAATATCTGCATCCTGATATTATGTGGGAATGTATTGAAGCAACATTATTCTTCTCTGCACATAATATCTAAGATGATGGTACCAAATATCTATGTGCTTGGATCTATGATGAAACACAGGATTAATCGAGAGTTTAATGCAACTTTTATTATCACAATGAATCACTGTCGAATATGTTAGTCATCAATAATTTTCACCTGTTTTAGATGACTAAATGCTTTGTCTCAGATTTCTGGAAATCAAAATTCAAGGATCATTGTGTCTTCTAGAACTCTCCTCAAAGAGAAAATTTCCACTATCTCTCCTCTTTGTCCAAGCATGGCCAATTTGTTTATCCAGATAAAACCCCATCCTGGACTAGTGTCCCGCACTCTCTCTATATTTTTCACCCTTGCCTATAACCCTCTGTCTCATTTTTCCTAAGCCTTATATTTCTCACCCCTGTCTTGCCAAGTCAACCAAAAATTTTCCCCTATTCACCATGTACCTCAAGCAATGGTGTTTTCAAAGGTATTTTCTAAAAAACCCTTTGAAGTAAAACAAGATGTCTAGCTGTAAAAGATTATGGTGCACAAGTAGAGTGTCAAAAACCCTATATCTTCCTTCAAAACCTTGATTCAAACTTTCAGTCAAAAACCCATCCTAAGACCTTGCAAATAAGTCAATTAGGTTTCCCTAGATCATGCGCCATCATGATTCTCATTTCATTTTTTCCATAGGAAGTCCAAGATGAATTCAAGAGACCACAGAGTTGAGGTTTATCATTATCTAAAGATGTACCTAAGCAACCTCCAAAGGCACCCCCTTGATCCAACAACAAATCTGCAAAGGAATAGACTATCATATCCATGCATTTCTGCAGGAATGCCTTGAAGATTAGTCTAGAGAAAAACAGAGGAAAAGAAAGACACCTAAGAGAGTTCATGAAGTCATTTGCAGTTGATAAAAAGTTAAAATGAGCTGGAGGCTACAGGGAATATCATGATATCATCATAAGTAGTAAAAGTACTACTCATCAACATATCTGTGTAAATTTCAAAAGGACAATGGCATATGAGCAACATGGCGCATTAAGGAAAAGAGCTCATTAGAAAGATTTTCTTGCCTTAAGCATGAAACTGGTAGAGGGACAACTGCCCTTTGCCACACTCCTGCAAAAAGAAAAAAATATGATTAGCTGAGCCATAAGGTGAAGGAAAAGACTAAGACCAACGTCAAGAAAGACAATCACACCCATGAAAGGAGAAGTGAGTGTGTTTATAGTTGAGAATGAAAATACATGATTGTTTTGACCAACAGTGGAAAAGTACTTATGTTACAAAAGTTAAGGAATTCCTCTAACCCTAACAATAAGCATTGCAGACTTTACTGGGCATAAGAAGTGAGTTCAAATGCATATTTCCTTTTGAAGACTTGGAAGTCAGATTTGTTGGTTTTTTTCTAAATATTCCTAAAGGTTCAAAAATTGGTAGAATGAACAAAATGGTCATGGTAAGTGGCAAAGAAAACCCCATTCATCAACAGTAGAGGATTCCTAACTATTTTCCAAGATTGGTTAAAAAGGGCATCAATTACACTGGATCACAAGATAAATTCAGAGGTCTAAAGGTCAAAGAATGAGATTTTAGGGCACTGTGTGCCATTGCACTGAAGAAACAAAAAGTCAACTTTGATAGTTAAAATTGCACAATGGAAAGTTAAAGGTTTGTTTCAAGGATGTGGAAGGAAAAATGATTTTTGTTCATGACAAAGTAGGGATCATCAGGGGTCCCAAAAACTAACCAACTGCAAAAAGAAACATTAGTGAAAAGAACAGTAAAAAGACATTGGCAAGGGGGAAGGATGCAAAAAGAAATAAGTGCAAAGAGGACTTTAGAAAGAGGGTTTTAGAGTTTAATTATTTCAAAAGAATGTTATAAATACTATAATAGCTCTTTTTCCTCCATTCCACCTTTTACAAAATAGAGTGCAGATTTTCGGCTTCCTCGGGCATCCTCGGGCAAAAATTTCTGGACACTGCGTGCCTGTAAGTGGATGCTGCACACCTATATCTTCCGACTTTTTAAAAACCTTCTGGATGCTGCGCGCCTGTAAGTGGGCGCTGCGCTCTTTCAGGCTCGCCCAGCGTGCAGGAGTGGCCGCATAACCGATGCCCAACTCTAGTGCAGCTATGCCCACCCGGTGCTGCGCTCTGGCACTTGTCTCCATCGCCCGTTTCCGCGTGCACCACTGCCCAACGGTGCTGCGCTTCGGCACTTGTCTCCATCACCTGTTTCTGCGTGCAGGGTGGCCCGACACCTCGAGTGTTGTGCGTTCGCCACTACACATATCGCTCGACGCTGTGTTCAGCCCTGCCTGGGCCAATGATGCTGCACTCTTGCAATGGGCATGCAGCGCTGAGCACATTTGCATTCAGGCCTGCCCAGGGTGCTGCGCTCCTGGCGTAGAAATGCAGCAACTGCCCAGAAAGCTTGTAGAAGTGCCAAAATTGCCTGGGAAGCTCATCAAATCTTTTTTTTTTGATGTGGAAGGCACTTTTAAGAGGTATTTTTCTTAATTATCACCTCTTCATGATTTTCTAAGGGATAAGGGCGCTAATTAAATTCCTAATTTGTGTCAAATAAATATTGAAGAAAACCTAAAAATAAAACCTAACCTATTCTCTGCTAGTCTCCTATCCTTGTTTTGAAGCTCAATATCCCCTTAAACCTTTTTCCTCAGTATTTCACAAAGAAAATTTCCTTTCTGTTTAAAGATTTTGAGGGAGGGGTGAAGAAAACACCATGTCTGAAGAGGAGAAGGTTAACCTAAATGAAGAGACAAGTCCAAGAAAATAGTAGAAGAAGGGAGGGAAGCCCAATAGGTTTGAACCCATGAGCACTGCAGAACTGACAACCTCCCCTTCTATTCTTTCCCATTTCCAAGAGTTAGGGTGTTTTTAGTTCTATAAAAAAGTACAAGAGATCAAAAGCCATCCTCAGTTGACCGAGTTATTTTCCCTAAGGCTTCACAGGCATAAAGTACATCTAGCAGGGGTGAGGTTTGAGTTGACCCCCAGTGCTATCTCTAAAGCCACTGGAATACCTAGCATAGGAGAAAGGTGGTTTAAACATAAACATCTTGACTTGAACCATTATCATCCATTCTTAAAACCTAGTTGTCAAGCTGAATGCAAAGCCATTTTTCCTTTTTCTCATCTATTGGATAGATATGCCCTCCTCATGAAGATTATCATGAAATAATTTACCTGTGAGGGTAGGTTCTCCAGAGTCTATTCCTATCATATTAGACTCCTCATGCATTTTACCAGGACCAAGATACTTCACATGCCTTACTACCTCTACAAAAGCATTGAAAAAATGTCCTCCATCATGCGAAAGAGGCCTCCAGCCCAACAAACGTCAAGCTTGTTTCAGCATTCTCTGATCAAGGTAATTGTATCATACCAATTAGAGAAACAAGGAATTCCTTGGGAGGTCTTTATTACTCATTATGATTTCACAACTTCACCCTCCATCCCTATGCAAAGTTTGCCAACATCTTCTCAAAATCTTCCTCATACCCCTCCATCGCCCTCCACTGACCTTGGTTCATCTTCTTCACATGAATCACTTTCCCAAAAAAACCTTCTTCATACACCTTCTCCTATGAAAGATGATCATGAAGAAAGCAGAGATGATCATGATGAGAGCATTGATGGTCATGAAGAAAGTAGTGATGGTAAAAATGAACAAAACAGAGAGGGAGAGTGTGATGAAGATAGGGGAGAAAATGATGAAGATGAGGGAGAGAGTGATGACCAAAATGATGAAAACAGTGAGGGAGGAGATGATGAAGGCCTTGAAGAAAGTAGTGCTGATCATGAACAAAACAGTGAGAGAGAAAATAATGAGGGAGAGAGTGATGACCAAAATAACGAAGATGAGGAGGAGAATAATGAAGATAAGGGAGATGATGAAAACAGTGAGAGAGGAGATGATGATGATCACGAAGAAAGCAGTGATGATCAAAATGAAAAAAACAATGAGAGAGAGGGTGATGAAGATGAGGGAGAGTGTGATGAAGATAGGGGAGAAAATGATGAAGATGAGGGAGAGAATGATGACCAAAATGATGAAAACAGTGAGGGAGGAGATGATGAAGGCCTTGAAGAAAGTAGTGTCCATCTTGAACAAAACAATGAGAGAGAAAATAATGAGGAAGAGGAAGATGGCCAAGAAGAAAGCAGTAATGGCCAAGAACAAAATAGTCAAAGAAGTGATACAGATGATGGTCAAAGAAGCCAAAGCAATGTGTCTCAAAATGAAGAAGAAGACTCTAAAGACATAGAAAAAGAGGCAACCTCTCAAGAAAATGACAAGGGAAGCCCAGAGACAGATTTTAAAATTGTTTTCAATGAACCAGGAGATGATTACAAAAGTCCAAAGAATGAAGGTAGTGATGCAGAAAATGAGGTTGACAGTAAAAACAATAATGAAAAGGGTGAGGAGGAGGATAGTGCTAAAAGTGAAAATAGGCCAAGCACATATGCCTCTGATATTGCAGAAATAGAGCATAGCAGTGTTGAGGGTCTTGATAGTGACAAAAGCATGAAAGATGTTAAAAATTTTGATTCAAAAGACAGCCAGCAGCAAGGTAAGGAGGATATACACACAGAGAGAATTTTTCAAGGAGAAGACAATCCTAATATTGTCAATGATAAAAGTTTGCAAGAAAAGTTTATGGCGCCTTGCACCATCACTTATCAGAGAGGAAGAAGGCATGTGTTTTCTGCCTCCAAAAGGAAAGAGGCCATGCTCTCCTCCTCAAAACTAGTGAAGGACAAAGTCACCAAACAACAAATGAAGGACAAAGGTAAAAAGCCAATAAAGGACAAATGCAAGAAAACAATGGAAGAAGGGGAAAGTAATCATGAGGAAGAGAGGGAATTTGAACTCATTCACATAGATAGTGATGAGGAAAATGAAACAAGGATAGTTAATTCTCTCCTACAGGACCGGAATGCACAAATTAGAGACTTGGAGGTTGAGTTGGAAAGGTCAAAAGATCTTATTCATTTCCTACAGGTGCAAAACAAGTAGATGAGTGGATAGCTATCCATCTATGAAATAAGGGCACTAAAATATAAGAAAGAATATCAAATATCACAAGTGCATTTGGAGGAATACATGGGCACCTATGAAGAAGATGATGAGGAAGAAGGGAAAGCTAGAAAGAGACCTAGGACTATGGGTCTTAGGAGAGCTTTTGCAAAAAGGAAAGAGGAAGAAGCAGCCCAAGCCCAACAAATTCCACTCACCGAGCTCCTTGCCTTGGAAATTGAGCATAAAAAAGAAGCATGGCTTGAAAGGGCAAATATACATTTAGAGGCTAAATTGGAAAAGGCCAACAAAGACTTGAGCTTGCAAAGAAAGATGACTGAGCACTACAAAAAGAGAAGTCAATTTGCAAGGGAAAAGCTCAAAACTGCCCAAAGGGAGGGCCCATCACCAAATTATGGAAAATACCAAGCTAGGCTTGGAATTCTGGACCCTTGAGGGACCCACTCACCAAATTTGAGCATAATTGAACAAGTTTTTGTTTTTTGTGAAATTTTAAGCCTAGGAGCGCAAAACCCTGGGTGTTGCGCTTTTTCCTAGAGCACTTTCAGAGGGAGAAGCTTACACTTTTAGATTCCTCATCATGAGAGGAGTATGCTCACCAATTTTTAGCTAAATTGGAGTTGTTTTGATCCTCCAAAATGGTCAAAACACCAAATTTTTCACCTTTTTGCCCTCTTTTTTGAGCAGGTGCTACACTCCTGGCAGCTTTGAATTTTTCCACTTTTTGGGAAAATTTCAAAGGTTAGTTTGAGGAAACAAAGGTATATTTGGAAATTATACATCCACATATTTCCAACGGGCCATCACGGAGCCATTTCCGACATCGGGAAGGCCTCCAAAACTCTGTTGCAAAAATACCTTTTTTGGTGTTGCGCTCGTGGAAAATTTTCAAAATTTGAGACAAAGTGCTGCGCTCCTGTGTGGTGACTAAGAAAATGTGTGTTAGGAAATTTTACTCATGTATGTCAGAGCCTAAAAGTTAATGTTTTTGCTATTTTAGTCCGCAAAAGATATTTTGTGCCTTGGACCTTGCAAGGCCTCAAGGACAAGTTAGGATATTTGCTTTTGGCCAATAGGCTTCTAGATGCTCTAGTGAGCTCTCTTCCTCCTTGCTTGTTATATAAGCTATGAGGATTCATTGTAAATAGTTGGGACTTGATGTGTTATAGAGAAATACATGGTTTATAAGCTTGAAGAAGATATTTGGTTTCATGAAGTGAATGAATGACTTGTGTGGCTCGATGTTGGAGAAGCTTGCTTGCAGAATTCCATAGCTTGGTGAATGGTGATTTTTTTCTAACTTGTTAGTGTTTTATTGTCCTCATCTTGTTCTATCTAATTGTTTGCTATAGATCAGAAAAGTATAGGTTGAGATATGCTCATGAAAGCACCTCAAACCTCCTGCATGCTATAGTTTTGATGTTTTCTTCTTTTAGTTCATCTTAAGGAATTATTGACTGCTCCTGAGGCCCACTAAACTTGTTCTTTGTTTCATGAATGATTAGTATGTTAGCTTATAAATATGATTCATGGTATGCCATGCTTATTTAAAGTTTTCAAAAACTTATTGTGAAGCTTTCCTATGGAATACTGATTGATTAGGTTAATGCAAAGAGGTCTTGTTTCGATCTTACCCTTTGCCCATGCTCATCAACTTGTTTCACAGTTCCCGATAGTTTGATATATGTTGTTTAGGATTTCCCTCTCCATATATTGAATTGTTTGTTTATCTTATATGTTTTCTGAAAACTGAAGGTGGATTTCTAAAGTTAGGAGTTCTAATGCTTCTATGTACCATTGGATTGTTCATTTTATATGTTTATTAGTTTGAGTATTGTTCATAGAGATTAATGGTTTGCCATACCTCACGAGTCATTGCTTTCAGATTATATACATTTAAGACATCTTAGTTTCTTCCCAAACTTAATGTTCATTACACCTCATCATCACTTTAAGGATCCACTCACCTTGCTCAATCGTCCCTGCAATACACTCTGCTTCAGCATTTAGACACCCTAGAATTCACCTAACCCCATAGCCCTATTGATTTTATATTCTCTCATTCCACCTATCCTACTTGATCATCTTACCCCAATCCAAAAAAAACAAACAAATTACACTTAACAACTAGCCTAAAACCAATCATCTGAAGCGAACAAGCTCACATCCTTCGCACAATAAAGAGAGCCCTCTCTGAGTCTAGGAAGGCTAGGTCCTAGGACTCCAAAGACTGTTCTGATGTTACCTTGTCATTTGGTTAGCCAATCTGCCAAATCATGGGACCCTAACATAACGAAGATCACGGTGGGACTCTGAGTAGTAAACAAACTTAGACTTCCCTAAACGTTTCAACAACCCTTAAGAATACTACCTTGTGGATTTATCCCACCACTCACCAACACAATAGTGATCATGATGCAACCTATGATGTCAGTGACAAACTAAGTATCCCCTTAGGACTTCAGAAGCCTTAGGAAAATCATAAAGAACTTAACTGATAGCCTAAGAGTAGAAAACTAGTTATTTCATCATCATAACAAATTGATGACCCAGCTATAGGACACTCTTACAAATATTCGGGCTGCATATAGAAACTCAAAAAAACCCCAAAACATTTCTAGATTGGATTTTTTTCAGTATTGGTGGTGGACCATAGACAACATACCTTCAAAACAACTAAAAATATCCACATGGCGACTCCACTAGCCTCCAGTAGGCCTTCTAAATTTTGTTAAAGTATCTATATACTCCTGTAGGACTGCATCAAAACAACCTCAAGAAATATAGAACCTTAGTCACACACAGTGCGAGTTTGATAGCACCTAGATAGGCCAGCCTTCCAAAAACAGTCATAAACTCTAGCCTCTCTAAATTTTGAATTTTAAAACTGGCTTCGCGAAGAATCAATACCAGATCTCATCCGGACCCAAACTGTCCTACTATAGTTGATGACCCGGAAAGAATTTTGTGGCAAACTTATGAAACTGGAAACTTAGCTACTTATAGGGTCATTCATAGAGAAAGCTCTGTACCTGAACATCTTATAGCATTGTAAGACCCCCAGTTTGACTTGCACCATACTAGAAACCTTTTCAGAACCAAGTCACAAAGTAAAATCGACCATACCGATCTTGAACCCATAAACTTACAACAGAGTCCTAGTGGAGAAGCTTCTCCTTCCACATCACCTGATCTACAACTTCTCCATCACTTCGGCTCTTTCCACCCTAAGTCTGCTGAGAGTCAGTTTACTGGTCCAAGTACTTCTGCCACACCCATTCACACCACGACTGTGCAAACCACTCCATCTCATAGCACAAATCCTCTACTTGTAAATCCACCATTAGCTCTCACCATGGCAGCATGGTATGCGCCCCTTGTGTTACCACAACCTTTGGAACCTTTGCAAAATGATTACCAATCCAGAATCCCACACTTCATGGGGGCTGAATCCACTACTACCCAACATCATGTAGATAGAATGAATGATGATTTCGATTACATGGAATTAGAAGAGGAAACCATGAAAATGAGAATGTTCGCCCAAAGCCTAGGAGGAGAAGCTAAGAAATGGTTTAAAGGCTTAACTCCCAACAGTATTCATGATCTCCTTTCCCTTTAACAAACTTTCATAAACAAATGGGAAATCAATAAAAACCCTCTTCAAATCCTTTCGGAATATAGAAACCTCAAAAGAAAAACGAGGGAAGGTGTCCAAGACTATTGCACTAGGTTCAATAGTGTTTACAACGCGCTACCACCGAACATGAAACCCCCATTAGGCCTAGCCTTAGCTAAATTCTTGGAGGGTTTTTACCTCGACATGGCCTACCAACTAAGAGAAAGAGAGCCCCTTACTTTAGAAGACATGCAAAAAGGAGCTATAAGTGTAGAGGCCAACTTAATTGAAAAAAGGGCTAGGCTAAGATCAGAGAAGAGGGTAACATACAAAGACGACACCATGCCCTCCACCTCTTCATCTGATTCCAAGATGGACAACCTTCTTAGGACCATGGAAATAATGATGGAAAGAATAAGCATAAATGAAATAATAC
The DNA here is from genome assembly GCA_034641835.2 of Pinus albicaulis. Taxonomy (NCBI): domain Eukaryota; kingdom Viridiplantae; phylum Streptophyta; class Pinopsida; order Pinales; family Pinaceae; genus Pinus; species Pinus albicaulis. The sequence continues at coordinate 397,699,397 of CM076584.1, forward strand.
CTCCTAGGGACAACCCAAACAAATCCCCAAAACATAAACTGGAATCAAAACTTTAGAATAGACCCACCCCAAAACAAACCAAGGGAAAATGATCAACAAATCAGACTGTTGGTCGCTTTAATTGTTTTAAAAATTCAAGCTCCACATAAATTTTCAACCCGAGGAAGTCTATTTATTCCAAAGACAATCATGCACTGGATATGCTCAATTCCAAAAGCAAAAACAATGTTGTAGTAAAAAGCCACACAATTATTAATCATACAAATCTAATTATTCACACCCTGTTTAATCGAAGCTGAAGTTACTTATGTTATAGTAGAAGTAATTCCTCTATTGCAGTTAAGAATCCAAATAAAGGGAAATCAATCTGCAGGAAAGGAAACCAATCAACCATAACAGGGAACAAGACCTTATTCCTTTAAATAGGAACTTCAACACCTGCTGCCTGACACTAATCACTCTGTAGAAAAGATAAACTCAAGAGAACAGGACCCTATTCCCATGAACAGGAACCTTCAGCACCTGTCTCCTGTTTCTAATCACACTGCAGGAAAAGAAAGGCAATCAATGGGAACAGGACCCTATTCCTTTGTACAGGAATCTTCAGCACCTGCATCCCAGCATCAATCATACATTCAAACAATTAACAGAAATAGATCTCTTAACTTCTTAAGAATGAATGTACTAAACACGTGCAACGTTAAAGGAAATAGAATGCTCAATAAACTACAGAACTGTGTAACTGGTGTTTCAGCAAACAGAATCAAAGTAAAGTGCGAATGTCATAAATAAATCTAACAAACTACAGGAATATTCAGGCGAATCTTGTGAGGAAGGCGGGCCCTTTCCTTCTCACAAGATTCCCCAGGGAAAGGATTAAATTGAAGCGCTCAAAAGGAAATTTTATTCATCTGTCAAAAGAAATGATACATTACAAATGGAGTCTAGCTCATGTCCTCTCAAACAAAATGTTCTCCTGTAGTTTCAAGCTCCCTCTAATGATGATGTCTCCTCTTTTTAAAGAGGAGACATCTCCTACAATTACAGTAGAGAAAATCTATATTTATCCCTAAATCTGTTCTTCTTTCTTAAAACAGGGCTATTCTGTTCTTCCATAAAAAGATATCGTTACAACAGATACAAAAAGAGTACTATCTTCAGAATAATCCGTGTAACCACGTCTTCATGTTGTTTCCATTGTTCCAAGAAATACTCTTCCAGAATCGCAAATTACAAATAGTGACGGAATTTGCGTGCCTGCTGGCTGTTTCAGCAACGGAGTCGACTGTTTCAGCAACGAAGTTTGACTGTTTCAGCAACGGCCGATTGTTCCAGCACAGCATATAATTTATCTGCGATCTTTTAGACTTATGTTAGCAACAATCTACTTCGATTAATGATGAAATATAAGAGTAATATGGAATTATATGTAAATAGATTAAATATATAATAAAGAAGAGGATTTTATATACCTTTGGATAAAGTGAATGAAAATGATGATGGAATCCTTTTTAAACATGGTTATAAAGGCAAGGTGGTGTCAAAATATATAGTAAAAATGATACATAGTGAGGTCCTAACATCCCCCCCAGCTGAAAGGGTTGCATGTCCTCAGGCAAATCCTAGTCTGAGTCAGAGTCTGAGTACTGACTCTGTGCATGCAAGTTGCTCAAGCAGTAGCTGGAGAAGGTGGCTTTTGTCAGAGCTCGGAATCCTCTATTGTTCTGCAATTGATGCCATGCTACAGCCTCATCCCTATCAGCCAATTGATAATGACACTGGTATTTTTCTGTAGGCATCCATAGAAGTGGAAAATGAAAATGGTAACCAATCCGGTTTGCTCCACAATGTCGAATGCATCTGATGTAATTAGGTACCCTGGAGAGTGCAGCTTGAATATTATCAGGGCTGAAAGGGTGGTATTCTTGTCTTTCCTTACATGACTGCTGCCAAAACATAGTGTTGGCATTCAATGCAGCAGCCTCCTTTACTCTGATTATCTGTAGACACTTTAAAAGTGTTGAAGCCTGCAGTTGTTGTATGTACCTGTGCATTCCTGGCTTCTGCAAGAATCGGTGATATTGTGCTACAAACATGGCAGGATTTAGAGGTTCCGGTCTAATCCAAAGGAGCCTATTCTCCTCATTATGCCTACTTGCAATAAACGCAGTTTTCCAGGTGAGCTGATTGGCCAGGAATGAAACGAATGCCCTTATTTGTACATCACTTACAATTGGAGTGAGATTGACTTTTCTATTCTCAGGTATGGCCTCATTATGGAGATAAAGTTCACACAAAAAATGTTGGTCACTTTCAGGGGCCTCAGCAAAAGTCTTAAAAAATTGTTCCGCAGTAAGCAATTCATGAGGTCTACCATCCTTTATTGCCTTCAATTGAAAATAAACCAAACGTTCAGAGAGGAAGAGAGAATAATTCACGGAGGGTTTTCGGGTAGCCATCAATTTTTTCACTAATGAAAACATCAAAACCAAATTTTCCTTTGATTCCTTGACTTCTTTCTTGGAATCCCTGAGCTGTTGCAATGTCTATTCCCAAATATCCCAGTTGGCATACATGTGATTCTGCCATGCCAACTTATGCTGCTGCAATATTTTATCTTGATCCACAGCATATTGTTTCTTCCAGTTGTTCATAAGTTCTAATTGTTTCCATGGCAGGGTCTGTGTCTCGGCATTAGAAGTACTGGGTTGGGGCATTGTCTGAGTGGTTGAGCTGACTAACTCAGGGCTAGATATCTGTGGTTGGGGCATTGTCTGAGTGGCTGAGCTGACTAGCTCAGGGCTAGATATCTGTGGTTGGGGCATTGTCTGAGTGGATGAGCTGACTAGCATAAGGAAAGATATATGTGGTTTAGTTTCTTTTTCCAGCCTTTTTGAGAGCCCTACTGGTTCTTGTGGAGTAGTAGGGCGTTCTTCTTTAATTGCAGTTGATGTAGATGCCTCAGATACCTGAATTTTGACTACTTTGTATCTTGCATGTTGGTAAATATTACCACACTCATTGCACATGTATTCTCTGCATGGATCCTTATTTTGTGCTGATGCTGTGTGTGCTAGCATGTAGAGATTCAATTCTCTATCAAAGGCTTCTCGTGCCATGATTAATTCATTCTTATAGGCCTCTAGTTCTGACTTCAAAAACTCATTTTCCTCCAATAAAGATGCCATAGTGTGTGAACCCTGTGTGCTGGTTGATTCTGCTGGAGTTGTCTGCTGATCCTTAGCTGTAGCTGGTTCTTGTGGAGCAGCTACAGCTGGTTTCCCTGTATTATCATGCTTGGTGTATGATTCTTGTACCACAGTGGCTGGTTCTTGTGTTTCAGCCTCTGGGTAAGTGACTGGTTCTTGTGTGGCAGTCACTGTTTGAGCCATAAATGATGTCATGTTATCCTGGGGCACTGGTTCTTGTGTGACAGTGCCACCGGATGAGATGGGTTGGGGAATTTGGAATGGTGGTGAGGATTGAAGTTTTAACAGGATAGTGGCGGGGTCAGGGGAAATGGGAGTAACTCCTGTTTCAACAGTGATTTTCATTTTCCTTTTTGGTAGGAAAGCAGAGAAGTCAGTGTCTTTCCTTTTCTTTGTAGGAGAAGATTTTTTTCTAGGGGAAGGGCTTTCAGAAGAAGTGAAAATTTGGGATGTGGCCCTTGTTTGTTGTTTTGAGACAGAGACTGTTGGGGTTCGTCTCTTTCTTTTATGAGTAGGTGGAGATGGGGGTGTTGGAGAGTCATTGATATGGATAGGAATAGTGGGAAGGGGTGACTCTACTAAGTGGGACGAAATTTGGGGTAGGTCAACTGGCTCTGAGGATGGAATTACTGGGGAGTCTGGGATATCGTCCAGTTGCCCTTCATAAAGACTCTCAGGAGTTTCTTGGGAACTTCCGGCTTGTTGGGGAATTTCGGCTTGCTGGGGAATTTCGGCCTGCTGGGGAATGAGGAGTGGATTATTCAGAGGGGGGTTTTGCTCAGCAAAACCCCTCTGAATTAATAATTGACATAAACGATGATGGGTAAGGGATAACAATGGGAATTTAACCCATCTGCAATAATATGACATGTTTTTGATACAACCAAGCAGATAATAGGGAATATTGACTAATCGACCATGCCTTAAATGATTCATCAAAATGAAGTCGTGTTGATAGACTACCTGGTAACGCCCTTCGCATGTCAAGTAGTGCTTGATGAATTCAGCTACTGTTGGCCATGGCCGAGGTAAGGAATGCAGACTTATACCGCGGCCTTTAAGTTCAACCGGTTCCTCTGGAAGAAGAAAATATTGCTATGCATTTAAAATAACTTGCTTCCTACTGAACCAGTGAGCCCCTATAACCGGAAAACCTGAAACTTGAGCTATGTCTTCCTCTGTGACTGAAATTCAGACCCCTTGAACGACTGAATAATTCCCCTAAAGATTCTGTGCGAACTCTAAAACTTGTTGCTGATCAAATTCTCCTAACATTTCGAAGTATGTTGTCCATCCTGCTTGTTGAAAGATTTGATAGACCTCCGGGAACAATTGAAGAAGAGTTATCGAACCAGGCTCGTGTCTGATAGTCGACCCTCCCATAGCTACTAGCTTGAGTCACATGCAGAGGCGTAGAGAACAGAAACACAGGCTTTGGTCAAGCTAATTGTTGCAACAGAGGATATGGAGTCTCAATGGCGACGGAAATGGATATGAAGAATGACGGAGGATTGGATGATGTGAAATGATGATTCAGTTTTCGAAATCCCCCCCCCTTACGTATGGTGCAATGATGTTTAGGCGTGTGGAGATTGTAATCATTATGAGCAAGATCCTCTCTTTAAAATATTATTTAACTGCATTACATAAAAACCTCATACCTTATATTTTTACCTTTGTCTTTAAAATTCGAAGTATAGAGTGCTTCATAATGGCTTGATATTAATGGAAGAATTTGTAGATTTCTCTAAAATGTAGAACAGGAGCATATCAGGATCTGCTCAGTACTGAATAATATTCACCCAAAGGATATGAAGAGTAAAAGTGGAGAACTGAAAAGCTTGTGTAGTAGAGGAAAGAAATGATGTTTTAGTGATGAAAAGATAAATGACAGGTTGCTGAAACTGGTGTTTCAGCAACGGAAAAATGAATGACATGTTGCTGAAACTGGTGTTTCAGCAAAGGGGAAAATCAGGAAAATGGGATATAATGACTTGGGTTTAAAACAAGTGGGGGAAGTATTTGATAAGGGATAATTTCAGCAGTAAGGAATGGGAAATACTAGCTGAAGGATGATATTTCAGGAATGGTAGAAGTGGGAAAAATGGAAAAAGGGAAATAATGTAGAAATTGGGATAAAGGGATATTGCTAGGAAATGGGTTGAAATGAAGGGAACAAGCTTCTATGATTGAAGCTTCAGATCTTCTTATGGTGAATCTGTCCTCCTTAATAAGCTTTTCCAGAATCTGCAAAATTCAATTGTAATATGCCAACCCTTGACAGGGTTTATTAGTTTTAAATCTAATATAATACTAAAAATACAGTGCAGAAAATTAAATGCTGTGAGGAGCAGAAGACTCCCCTAGAAAAAGATAATGTGTATCAGTCATGCAAGCAGTCTTGAAATCCTCTTTAGAAACAGGGCGCTGGTACAAACGAAGCCTATGACCATTGACTAGTAGAGGGGTTTTAGAATCATCAATTGTTAGAAGTCTTACTGTTCCATTAGAAAAAACAACATCTACTTCATATGGTCCAAGCCAACGTGTACGTAGCTTACCCTGAAAATTTTCAAACCGAGAGTGATACAACAAGGCCCAATTACCTTTTTGGAACTGCTTGTGTTTGATAATTTTATCATGCCACTTCATTCTCTGTTGTTGAATCATGGTTGTTTGGTGAATGGCATCTAATCTCTTTTCATCCAATTCAAGAAGCTACTGCAACCTAGCTGTCTGCACATCAGTCAAATCAAGATTAAAGCTAAAGCAGTTCTTAGAGTTTTAATTTCAAATTCCACAGGAAAAACAACATTTTTACCATAAACCAATTCATAGGGAGAAAAACCTGTAGTATTTCTCCAAGTAGTTCTATAAGTCCATAGTGCTTCAGGGAGCCTTTGAGACCAATCCTTCCAATTGTCCTTCACTGTTTTAGTTAGAATGGCTTCTAATACTTTATTTGTGCTTTCCACCTGCCCATTGGCCTAGGGGTGGTATGGTGTAGTCATTCTATGATGAATATGATATTTTTGAAGGGTAGACTTAAAACCATGAGAATTGAATGGAGGTCCTCCATCTGTAACTAGCTCTCTAGGAATTCCAAATCTAGTGAAGATTTCTTCAAATAAGAAATCTAGGACAGCCTCTTCATTGGCTAGATAAGTGCTTTGGCCTCCACCCATTTAGTCATATAGTCTGTAGAGACTAATATATAAGTTCTTTGATTGGATGGAGGATTAATGGGTCCTATGAAATCCAAGGCCCATCTTTCAAATGATTCAGAAACTACCTGGGGTTTTAATGGCATTTTATCTCTATGATTGGGTTGACCCATTCTCTGGCAGCTGTCACAAGCCCTCACATATTTCTTTGCATCCTTAAATAATGAGGGCCAATAGTAACCCATCCTCAAAATTTTGTGTGCTGTTCTTTTATCAGCAAAATTCCCTCCACAAGGGCCATCATGACAAGCTTTCAGTATGTCATGCACTTCATCTTCCCTAATGCATCTTCGGATTTCCTGATCAAGCCCTGTGTAGAAAAGACACCCACTTATCCAGCTATACCTGGCACTTTGTTGAACAATTCTTCTCTTTTCTCTGTATGACAGGTGTGATGGTAATTTTCCTGCAACCAAATAATTGGCAATATCTACATACCATGGAGAGTGAGCAGAAACTGCAAACAAATACTCATCAGGAAAAGAATCATCTACTGGAATATCATTATCAGTCTTTAACCGTGAAAGGAAATCAGCCACCACATTTTCTTTACCAGGCCGATCTACAATTGTGATATCAAATTCCTGCAGTAATAATAGCCATCTGGTAACTCTAGCATTTGTAACAGATTCGTTCTCATTAGATACTTAATAGCTGAGTGATCAGTGTGGACAAAAGTAGAATAACCAGTGATATAATGTCGAAATTTATTAATGGCATAAATTACTGCAAGAAACTCCTTTTAGGTAACTGTATAATTAAGCTTAGCAGGGGTCATATTCTTACTGATAAAGTAGATAGCATAAGGAATATGATTTTCCTCTTGTCCCAAGACAACTCCAATTGCAGTGTCTGAAGCATCAGAAGATATATGAAAAGGGAGGGCCCAATCAGGTCCCCTCAAAATAGGAGCAGTAGATAACTCATGCTTGAGTTCTTCAAAAGCTTTCTAACAAGAATTAGTCCACTTAAATTCAACATTTTTCATAAGAAACACAAATAATGGAGAAGATATCTTAGAAAAATCTTTAATAAATCTTCTGTAGTATCCAGCATGTCCTAGAAAACTTCTCACATCAGTTTGTGTTTTAGGAACAGAAAGATTCTGAATGACCAATATTTTAGATGGATCTACCTGAATACCTTGAGATGAAACAAAATGTCCAAGCACTACTCCTTCACTCATCATCATATGACATTTTTCAGTACTTAGGGAGAGGTGAGCTTGTATACATCGTTTAAGTACCTTCTCAAGATTTTGTAATGCATCTTCAAAAGACACACCATAAGGAGTAAAATCATCCATAAATATTTCCATAGAGTCATTCAACATATCAGAAAAAATTCCTATAACAACCCTCTGAAAAGTTGCTGGTGCATTACATAGCCCAAATGGAAGAACTCTATAAGCAAAAGTTCCCCAAGGGCTAGTGAAAGTGGTCTTGTCCTGGTCTTGGGGTGCAATTCTAATCTGATTATACCCACTGAATCCATCTAGAAAAGAAAAAAATTTCTTCCCTGCCAGACTATCCAACACCTGATCAATGAAGGGTAAAGGAAAGTGATCCTTTTGAGTAGCTTTGTTCAAGGCTCTGTAGTCAACACATACTCTCCATTTCCCGTTTTTCTTAGGGACAATTACCAATGGAGAAACCCATTCACTGTCAGATATGGGGTATATAAATCCTGCATTAAGCAATTTTTGAAGTTCTTCTTTAACAATTTCTCGTAAATTAGGGTTCATTCGTCTTTGGGGTTGACAGACTGGTTGGCATCCCTCTTTAATGTAAATTCGGTGAGTACATAGTTCAGAAGAGATCCCTTTCATATCTGTGTAATCCCATGCAAATGCTTCCTTATTTTCATGCAATAACTTCATTAACTGCTGTGTTTCAGCAACTGTTAGATCAGGATTTATGTTTAATGTCTTGCCAGGTTCAATTTCAATTGTTATGCTTTTAGATGAGATGGTGGTTAATGTCTGAGATAAGTCTTCAGATTCAATCTTTTCTTGGGTATCTGTTTCAAAAATTACAGTCAATTGATTGTGTGTTTTAGCAATTACAGAAGAAGGTTCACAAATAAAATTATTAATTATTTCATCCTCTGTATTGTCTTTAAGAGTTAAGGCTTGTCCAATAGTTAGAATGGGCTGAACAACATTATCATCATAATCCATCCACATAGAATCTTCATTATTAGTTATGGGTGTAGCATGAGGATAAAGAGTAAGATGTTTGGTTTCATAACCATTAGAAATTTTCATTGAACCAGATCTGCAACTGATAAAGGCATCAGCTGTGGCCAGCCATGGCCTCCCCGGAATTAAAGGATGTCCCCCCAGCTTTGTTTTAGTCTGCAATACAACAAAATCAGCTGGGTAATTCCAGGATTCAACTGAGATAAGTAGATCTTCAACAACTCCTTCAGGTTTAATTGTAGAACGGTCAACCAACTCTAGAATGGTAGGTGTATCTCTGATTGTGTTATTCAGCTGTAACAATTGTGAAGTTTCAAGAGTCATTATGTTTATTGCAGCACCTAAATCTACCAAAACTTGAGGAATCATTGTTTTACCAATTTGAACTGTCACGGTAGGATGGCCGGGGTCACCATATTTCACAGGAGGGGTTTTTCCGGACATTAATGCAGATAAATCACCCATCACATGTACTATAAGGGGATCTTTAGTTTTCCTACCAGGTTTCTTAACACAAATATCCCTTATTGTTCTGGCATAAATTGGTACATCTCTTAATGCCTGTAAAAGTGGAATTTTAACAAACAAGTTTTGCAATTCCCCTAAAAGATTAAAAGCAGGTGTTTCAGGCGTTCTAGTTAAAACCAAACGCTCAGGGAATGGTGGTTCTGTTATTTCAATACCCTTGTTAGAGGATGGTTGTGCTTTCTTATGTTTCTCAGTTTCCTCTTTATCAGAATCAGAAGAAGTTATATCATCAATAATAGGCTCTACTATTTTCCTGGATCTTAAATGAATATCATTACATTGCATAGTAGGAAATATAGACTGATTCTGAATATCAATGACTTGCACAACTTTATTATTGGGGTTAGGATTTGGTTGCACAGGGAGCTGGGGTCTCATTTGGTTATTTGGCGGAGCATTTGATGGCAGAGGAAGTGGTTGTTGGAATTGAGGCAATTGATTTGGATACGAGAGTTGTTGGCTTCTCCAATTTGAATTCCAAGGGTTAAAAGAAGATGGCTGCTGTGGGGGCCAAGGAGTCCACATTGTAGGATCAACAAAGGGAGGGTTTGATTGTTGCATGGGTGGGAAATTCATTTGATTAAAGGGTGGGTATTGCATTTGATTAAAGGGAGGGTAATTTGTTTGACCGAAAGCAGAATAATTATTCCAACGATTAAATTACATACTAGAGTTCATACCTTGTCCTTTTGGTTGCCATTGTCTTCTTTTGAGTTGGCAAGTAAACTGCTTCAGCTTCTTCTTCCGTTGGCTGCAATGCTGCCTTTATTCCTGGTAGAGATGGACATTGTTTTGTTTCATGATCTTTCTCACAAAGGGTACAAATTGGTATTTTGTCCATTGGGCATTCCCTTAGTGGATGTTTGTCTCTGCACTTCGGGCAAAAGACAGCCAGAGTTGCTTCTGCTTCAGCCTGCTTCTTCTTAACCTGCAAAGTGTCAATTTGTGAAGCAAAAGAGCTTAACATTTCAGTTTTAAATTCTTCAAGTAAATTACCTATTTCAGCTCTTGTTGCTCCTCCACTGGCTGATTTCTGCACTCTTGAATAGGTAGAATATCTATTACTTACTCTGTTCCTTGCAGCTCCCCTTGAACACCTCTTAGAAAGTTCAACAATCTCATCATATGATTCCTTAGATATATCTCCCTTGCCAAGCATGTTTAACATATCTAAACAATCATCCCTTAAACCTCTAAGTAATATTGTTTTACGAATTTCCTTACTTATATTCGGATGATCAGATCTCTGTATATTGTACTGCAGCCTTTCTACATAGTCCTCTAGATTCTCGTCAGGCTTTTGTGCCATATTTAATAGTTCATCCTTCTTTTCTCTCGTCCGACAGTAGTCTTGATATTTAAGCAGAAATTTCTGTTTCATCTGCTCCCATGTTGTGATTACCTGACTCCCAAGGCTCATGAACCATCTTAAAGCATTTCCTTTTAATGTTGCTGGAAACAGTTTCAACTTTTGAGCATTAGTAACATAATCATAACTTCTGCAATATATCAAATTCAAAAAGAAATTCATCCGGATCTTCGGAGGATAAACCATGGAAGTTAGGTAAAGCTAACAATGGAATGTTTTTCATAGGAGTTGTTCCTCTAGGGAGATCACTGATAGGAAATCCCAAGGTAGAGAGAGAATTTTCATCCTTTCCTTCTCCTTCAGGCTCCACACGTCCTCCACCAAAGAAGTCTTCATTGTTTCCTTCCATTGTCTGTTCTCCTACTGCACTTGCTTGATCGTCAAAATCTTCTACTGGCTCTTCAATGTTTTCCACTGGTCGTCCAACACTCTCTATTATTTCCTCGATGTGCTCTGCTGATTTGCTAGCACTTTCTTCTGACTCTCCAACACTGACTGTTGGTTCTTTAATCACTGGCTCCTCTATGTTTTCAGGACCCACAACTTCCTCTGTTTTGTAATCTGATTGAGGGGAGTGCTGAAGTTTTGGTCTTCGAGAACTTAATCTCTGTGATGATTCAGCCTTTGATACAATCTCGTCAATGAAAGTCTTTCTTCCTCCCCTTCCCTTGCCTTTGCCACTTGTGGGGTTAGTTTTCTTCTGGTTTCCGCGTCCTCTCATACAATCTGCACATCTAGAAAGAAAATATTAATGATTTTGAAATCTATAATTGCCTTCCCCGGCAACGGCGCCAAAATGTTGGTCGCTTTAATTGTTTTAAAAATTCAAGCTCCACATAAATTGTCAACCCGAGGAAGTCTGTTTATTCCAAAGACAATCACGCACTGGATATGCTCAATTCCAAAAGCAAAAACAATGTTGTAGTAAAAAGCCATACAATTATTAATCATACAAATCTAATTATTCACACCCTGTTTAATCAAAGCTGAAGTTACTTATGTTATAGTAGAAGTAATTCCTCTATTGCAGTTAAGAATCCAAATAAAGGGAAATCAATCTGCAGGAAAGGAAACCAATCAACCATAACAGGGAACAGGACCCTATTCCTTTAAATAGGAACTTCAGCACCTGCTGCCTGACACTAATCACTCTGTAGAAAAGATAAACTCAAGAGAATAGGACCCTATTCCCATGAACAGGAACCTTCAGCACCTGTCTCCTGTTTCTAATCACACTGCAGGAAAAGAAAGGCAATCAATGGGAACAGGACCCTATTCCCTTGTACAGGAATCTTCAGCACCTGCTTCCCAGCATCAGTCATACATTCAAACAATTAACAGAAATATATCTTTTAAATTCTTAAGAATGAATGTACTAAACACGTGCAGCGTTAAAGGAAATAGAATGCTCAATAAACTACAGAACTGTGTAACTGGTGTTTCAGAAAACAGAATCAAAGTAAAGTGTGAATGTCATAAAGAAATCTAACAAACTACAGGAACAGTCGGGCGAATCTTGTGAGGAAGGCGGGCCCTTTCCTTCTCACAAGATTCCCCAGGGAAAGGATTAAATTGAAGCGCTCAAAAGGAAATTTTATTCATCTGTCAAAAGAAATGATACATTACAAATGGAGTCTAGCTCCTGTCCTCTCAAACATAATGTTCTCCTGTAGTTTCGAGCTCCCTCTAATGATGATGTCTCCTCTTTTTAAAGAGGAGACATCTCTTACAATTACAGTAGAGAAAATCTATATTTATCCCTAAATCTGTTCTTCTTTCTTAAAATAGGGCTATTATGTTCTTCCATAAAAAGATATCGTTACAATAGATACAAAAAGAGTACGATCTTCAGAGTAATCCGTGTAACCACGTCTTCATGTTGTTGCCATTGTTCCAAGAAATACTCTTCCAGAATCGCAAATTACGAATAGTGACGGAATTTGCGTGCCTGCTGGCTGTTTCAGCAATGGAGTCGACTGTTTCAGCAACGGAGTCGACTGTTTCAGCAACGAAGTTTGACTGTTTCAGCAACGGCCGATTCTTCCAGCACAACATATAACTTATCTGCGATCTTTTAGACTTATGTTAGCAACAATCTACTTCGATTAATGATGAAATATGAGTAATATGGAATTATATGTAAACAGATTAAATATATAATAAAGAAGAGGATTTTATATACCTTTGGATAAAGTGAATGAAAATGATGATGGAATCCTTTTTAAACATGGTTATAAAGGTAAGGTGGTGTCAAAATATATAGTAAAAATGATACATAGTGAGGTCCTAACATAGACCACCCTTCCAAGATAACTATGTTGACGAGGGGAAAAGAGATATTGAACAACCATATGAGAATCTTCTAAACTTAATAGGCTCTGATAGTGAGGGTGAGGTTTTTCTCACAGAAGAAGAAGAAGCTTTTTTCTCCTCAAACCAAGATGAAACAAGCTATGAAGATTCCGAAGATCACGAATTGGGATTAGAAAATGCCATAATGGAAGTCCATATGCAATTTGATCTTAGGAGTAAGAAAAACCAAGACAAATCCAGTAAAAACAACTCAGACACTGCTGTTAATAAAACTCCCAAAAACATTCTTAAAAGAATAATAGACAATAAAAGTACCATGGCTAAGAAAGCTGATCCTAACACAAATAAAACCAGCCAATCAAGTATTGGCACAAGCTGCCCTAGCACCTCTGCTAGTGACCGTGAGAAAACTATATTTACCAAAGCCCCGAATCAAAATCAATAAATTAAAAATGTGGAGAAATTTATGGCTGATAAAACTGATGTAAATATGTCTAAAACTCAAGTACCTTTCAGTTTTGAAGGAGAGATCGCGAAAATCAAAATAACCATCCCTCTCACTAAATTGGTAGCTCGAGATATGTACCGCTCCCAAATCTTGAAAGTCTTGAACATACAAAATGATACCAACACTTTGAATTTGACAGATGATAAACCAGAGTTGTTGTTTGGACCCGAAGTAGATGGAAAATACCAGGAAGGAACCATTCCCCCATTCTATGTTAGCCTAAACATACACGAAAAAATCCTACATAATTCCATGCTAGACTCTGGTGCCTCTCACAACCTCATGCTGAAGGTAGTAATGGAAAGATTAGGCCTAGAAATAACCAAGCCCTATAAAGCTATGTACTCCTTTGATTCAAGTAGAGTTAAATGCTTAGGACTGATCAAGGACTTATGTGTCAATCTGACACAAATTCTTGCTAAGAGCTTGGTCATGGATATAGTTGTGGCTGACATTCCCCCCAAATATGGCATGCTCTTGTCCCGATCTTGGGGAGCCAAACTTCTAGGAAACCTCCAAATTGACATGTCTTATGCTACCATCCCTATTTTTAACCAAACAAGAATATTATACCGGGAATCTCACATGAAATATATGGTAAGTAGCCTAGATAGACCCAATAGCACCCCTATCTACTCGATTCATTCAAATTTGGACTCATTCATCTTGTATAATGAAAATGACCTTGATGAACCAGTAAATGAAGATTGTGAAGATATAGGCACATTACAACAAACAGATCAATTCCTTTATGATGAGTTCGACAGTCAAAACTATCATGATCCTGAAACACCACAAGACAATAAAACTGAAATTCATTTCGTACAAATTTCAAATGAAATTTCAGAAACAAAAATCAATTTAGAAAAGGAGACAGGTTGCTCAAAAGAAAAACAAATCACAAGAACAAAACCTCTTCCTTTTTCTCATCCGAAAAAAAATGAAACACTCCCACAAAACACAAATCTTTGGGAATCTGTAACAAGACAGTCTGATGTTTCTACCTTACCTAGATACTTCATCATCCAAGAAATTTTCCTTTCCAGATAAATTACCAATTTTCACAAATATTGCTACAAATCCCGAAGAAATTTTTGCTGAAGTGGATATAGAGGAAGATAGCATGGGTAAACTTAAGGAACCTGAAATTATTGAGTTGTCTAAAATATTATCATTACACGTAAAACTAAGAAAAGCAAGACTGTGCAAAATTGTTCAGAACACTAGTATATGTCAAGAAACTAATCTGAAACCTTGTAACACAGCCATTGGTCTAAAAATCCCTCCTTTCAAAAACACTTAGAAAAAATTTGAGCAGTGGAGTTCATTGAGAAAGAAGGAAAAAGGACATAGGTTTACTATAGATTTTAGGTACTAGGGGAAACCCTTCCAAAAGAACAAATATCTTTTTTCCAGAACAGATCATGATTCACAAAAGCTAGGAGTTTCTAATCAGATGTCATTGCATGATAGTGTTTCAGGTTACCATCAGATGATACCACTTCAAAACAATTAGGTCAAAGATTTTTTCAAATTCACAGGAAGCAACTTCAAATTTAAACCGATGCTTCCCGATCTAAAGAACACCGGAGACACCTTCCAAAGAACTATGTTTCCAATTTTAAATTTCTTCACTATGGTTTACCTCAATGACATCATCGTTTGTTTTAAAAATGATAAAGAATACCTGTTCTACCTAAAGAAAATCTGTAACAAAAACAGGTATGGGAATCAAGAGTATAAAGAGAAGCATCAAGCAGAACATGAGTTATTTAAAGATCTCTAGAAAAATCCTTATGCCATGTTTGCAAGTGAAAACAACTATGATTTTTTTTCCCAAAAACAGAATGGACAAAGAGTATCAGGAGATCTTTTTTAAGATAGGATGCTTAAGTATCACTTCTGCAAGGATTCATAGCTTTAATTTTTACTCATTGTACATACCATAGTTTGAATAAAAAGTCAAAAAGAGAGAAAACACAAAAAACATAAGAAAAGTAGAAAAAGAGGGTAGATTCTAAGAAAGGTACAACCCCATACCCAAAAAATAGTAATACTTGAAGTGTGCAAGTCTAAATGCGACTACTAGTGCAAAAGAATGTCTTGTTCAGTCATCTAGCCTAATCATGGCTGAGCATGTTTTAAATTTACTGCAGATAAGTTAGTAAAAAGAATGCTGGTCAAATTATTGAAGCTTGACTTGTCGAGGAAAATAGATTAGGAGAGAAGATACTGGTTCCACATGGTCAAAACAGAACCAAAGAGGAAAATATGGATGAATAGAAAACTATGTATCCTAGCCCTGATTTTCCTAAATCTTATTTTGTACAAAAATAACGTTTGTGTGCAACTTGTTTTTATGCCACAAACCCATGATAAATAAGATTGTCTAATCTTGATTTAGTCATGTTTTCAATTTCATGTTTTTATCTTAGTGAATAAATCCTGTCAAACAGTTTAACCTTGACATTTGAGTAGAATAGGTAGAGAATCAAAGGAGTTCAACAGCTCAATCTGAACTCCAAAAGAGATAAGTGTAGAAGTATATAGCTTTTTTTCATTTTCAAAATAAAATATCAATGGGTTTGCCAGTTCAAGTGCACCCAAGGAAGAAAAAATGACGCAAAGTAGGTTGGGTATGTAAAGGTGAAGTTGAGCTAATCATGTTTTCAGATTTTCAAAATTATTATTTCAGTGAAAGCATTAGCAAAAGAAAAGAGAGAATCCGCCCAATGGATGAGACACTGGTCTTCATAAACCAGAGATCTGAAATTTTGGACACCTCCTAAAAAGGAGTTACCCTCCCCAAGTGGAGCCACTGTTAGTCATCAATAATTTTCACCCGTTTTAGATGACTAAATGCTTTGTCTTAGATTTCTAGAAATCAAAATTGAAGAATCATTGTGTCTTCTAGAACTCTCCTCAAAGAGAAAATTTCCACTATCCCTCCTCTCTGTCCAAGCATGACCAATCTGTTTATCCAGATAAAACCCCATCCTAGACTAGTGTCCCTCAGTCTCTCTATATTTGTCACCCTTGCCTAGAACCCTCTATCTCATTTTTCCTAAGCCTTATATTTCTCACCCATGTCTTGCCAAGTCAACCAAAAATTTTCCCCTATTCACCATGTACCTCAAAAAATGGTGTTTTCAAAGGTATTTTCTAAAAAACCCTTTGAAGTAAAACAAGATGTCTAGCTGTAAAATATGATGGTGCATAATTTGAGTGTCAAAAACCCTGTATCTTCCTTCAAAACCTTGATTCAAACTTTCAGTCAAAAACCCATCCTAAGACCTTGCAAATAAGTCAATTAGGTTTCCCTAGATCACGCGCCATCATGATTCTCATCTCATTGTTTCCACAAGAAGTCCAAGATGAATTAAAGAGACCATAGAGTTGAGGTTTATCATTATCTAAATATGTACCTAAGCAACCTCCAAACACACCCCCTTGATCCAACAACAAATCTACAAAGGAATATACTGTCATATCCAAGCATTTCTGCAGGAATGCCTTGAAGATTAGTCCAAAGAAAAACAAAGGCAAAGAAAGACACCTAAGAGAGTTCATGAAGTCATTTGAAATTGATAAAAAGTTAAAATGAGCTGGAGGCTACAGGGAAGATCATGATATCATCATAAGTAGTAAAAGTATTGCTCATCAAAAGATCTGTGTAAATTTCAAAAGGAAAGTGGCATATGAGCAACATGGTGCATTACGGAAAAGAGACCATTAGAAATATTTTCTTGCCTTAAGCATGAAACTGGTAGAGGGACAACTACCCTTTGCCACACTCCTGCAAAAATACAAAAAGATGATTAGATGAGCCATAAGGTAAAGGAAAAGAATAAGACCAACATCAAGAAAGACAATCACACCCATGAAAGGAGAAGTGAGTGTGTTTATAGTTGAGAATGAAAATACATGACTATTTTGACCAACAATGGAAAAGTACTTAGGTTACAAAAGTTAAGGAATTCCTCTAACCCTACAAATAAGAATTGCAGACTTTACTGGGCATGAGAAGTGAGTTCAAATGCATATTTCCTTTTGAAGACTTGTTGGGGCCCTTGTTTTGAAATTAAACCGTTTTGTGTTGTGGAAAATAGGTGGCGAAGCGCAACCACGGTAGATAGAGAGCTATCATGGTTGCGAAGAGGTGAAGGGTAGGTAGCGTGGCTGTTGCGGAAGCAGTACATATGGCAAAGGGAAGCGGCAGAAGAAAATCAGTGGGACTCCCAGCAATTAAGGGAAGCAACAAACAACCAAGCAGGAAATAAGGAAGAACGATTAGTCGCACTGGCGATGGGACAAATAGGCATCCGATCAGCACATGGAGGGGGGTTGGCTCAGTAGGGATCAGAGAGCAGGAGTCATAGGAGAGCTCTATTCATTTTCATGTTCTCTCTCTCTCTGTTTTGTTCGGTTCTAGATCGTGTACTGTGATTGTAGTCAGTTTTGTCCTGCACGTTCTGAGGAGTGTTGTAATAGTATTTTGCTGTTAATGCACCACTTTATAATATAATGCTACTGTTTTGAGTTCTATATTGTATGATGGTTTAGTGGGATGCACGAATATTTTGAATTTTTGTTTATCAATCTGATCAAGTGCATGAGTATTACTATCTGTCTGGTATTTACACTTAATTGAAGTACTTAAAGTTATGGATGGGTTACATTCTGGCCATGCCTGATCGATCCCAAACCCAAATCTAGCCTTAGTAAGATTGTGGCACACCTCGGGTGAGACACTCTATTCGTCAGAGTAGGGTGAAAATGTCGGCGTTGTGCTAGACTACTGCGGTAACCCTTGTTGGCCACCTTTCCAAACCCGGGTCTCCTCCCGAGACCTCGTTTCTTGCCAACAAATGGTTCCGTTGTCGGGACTTGAACTTGAGTCTCTCGGGTGAGAGCCGAGTATCCTAACCAACTAGACTACAAGGAAAACAAGGAGTTGAAGGCCACATTGGAGGCTAGGCCCGTGCTGTCGGACCCGACCGTCATTTACGTAGAGAAAATCACAAAGTGATGGAACCAGATTGTCGGAATGTAGGAAATCCTGAGTACTGCAGCCAAGGAGGCATATGACCTACTGAAGGGTATGCACGAATGCTCGATGTCTCTCGCTTTAAAGTCATAGCCAGTTTTAGCAAAACTACAACAACTATCAAAACAGATTCAGGGGGCCATAGACCCGGAAAAACTCGACCAATTGTATGCCCAAGCGGAGGAGCTTGAGCTCTAGATACAATAGATTGAGGAAAATTCTACCACGGCCAAACAAGCCCTACAAGAGCTCAGGCATCTGGTGAAGACCATGGCACAAGCGATACAACAAATAGCTGCCAAGGCCAATGCCCAGATCTCAAATGTCTTCGGCAGTCTACCGACCATCACGGGAGAAGAGGTGGTCACCCAAATCACAACAGAAACGAACCTGCTTATGCAAGGATAGTAGCAAGCAATTGACAACTTCCGAGAGCTGAAAGCTTCTGCACTAACAAAGGTCCCAGAGTTGGGGCCCTTGTTTGGGCATGCAGAAGAAAAAGAGTAGGCATAACGGGCCACAGAGTCAAGCGGACCAATGGAAACCAAGGCAGCAGGGAACAGTTGACTTGAGATAAGTCAATAGGATGTGGTCAAGGCCGGTTGGGGCCATTTTTTTGAAATTAAACAGTTTTGTGTTGCAGAAAACAGGTGGTGGAGCATAACCACGGTAGACAGAGAGCTGTCATGGTTGTGAAGAAGTGAAGGGAAGGTAGCGCGGCTGTTGCGGAAGTAGGTACAGATGGCAAAGGGAAGCGGCAGAAGACAATCAGTGAGACTCCAAGAAATAAGGAGAAGCAGCAAACAATCGAGCGAGAAAGAAGGAAGAACGATCAGTCGCGCTGGCGATGGGACAAATAGGTAGCCGATAAACGGAAGGAGGGGGGGTTGGCTCAGTAGGGATCAGAGAGTAGGAGTCGTAGGAGAGCTCTGTTCATGTTCTTTTCTCTCTCTCTCTGTTCTGTTCTGTTCTAGATCGTGTACTGTGATTGTACTCAGTTCTGCCCCGCACGCTCTGAGGAGTGTTGTAATAGTATTTTTCTGTTAATGCACCACTTTATAATATAATTCTACTGTTCTGAGTTCTATATTGTGTTATGGTTTAGTGGGATACACGCCTATTTTTAATTTTTGTTTATCATTCTGATCAAGTGCATGAGTATTACTATCTGTCTGGTATTTACACTTAATCGAAGTGCTTAAAGTTATGGATGGGTTGCGTATCCGCCATGCCTGATCGATACCCGACCCAACTCCAGCCTTAGTAAGGTCGCGACATGCCTCGGGTGAGACACTCTGGTCGTCGGAGCAGGGTAAAAATGCTAGCATCATGCTAGAATACTGTGGTAACCCTTTTTGGCCACCTTTCTGAACCTAGGTCTCCCCCTGAGACCTTGTTTCTTCCCAACAAGACTTGGAAGTCAGCTTTGTTGGTTTTTTTCTAAATATTTCTGAAGGTTTAGAAATTGGTAGAATGAACAAAATGGTCATGGTAAGTGGCAAAGAAAACCCCATTCATCAACAGTAGAGGATTCCTAACTATTTTCCAAGATTGGTTAAAAAGGGCATCAATTATACTGGATCACAAGATAAATTCAGAGGTCTAAAGGTCAAAGAATGATATTTCGGGGCACTGTGTGCCATTGCACTGAAGAAACAAAAAGTCAACTTTGATAGTTAAAATTGCACAATGGAAAGTCAAAGGTTTGTTTCAAGGATACGGAAGGAAAAATGATTTTTGTTCATGACAAAGTAGGGGATCATCAGGGGTCCCAAAAACTAACTAGCTGCAAAAAGAAACATTAGCGAAAAGAACAGTAAAAAGACATTGGCAAGGGGGAAGGATGCAAAAAGAAATAAGTGCAAAGAGGACTTTAGAAAGAGGGTTTTAGAGTTTAATTATTTCAAAAGAATGTTATAAATACTATAATAGCTCCTTTTCCTCCATTCCACCTTTTGCAAAACATAGTGCAAATTTTCGGCTTTCAAGGGCATCCTCGGGCAAAAATTTCTGGATGCTGCGTGCCTGTAAGTGGATGCTACATGCATATAGCTTCCACCTTTGTAAAAACCTTCTAGACGCTGCGCGCCTGTAAGTGGGCACTGCGCTCTTTCAGGCTCGCCTGGTGTGCAGGAGTGGCCGCCTAACCGACACCCGACTCTCGTGTAGCTGTGCCTGCCCGGTGCTACGCTTCGACACTTGTATCCATCGCCTATTTCTGCATGTAGCATTTCCCAACGGTGCTGCACTCTGTAACTTGTCTCCATCGCCCGTTTCTGCGTGCAGCGTGGCCCGAAACCTCGGGTGCTGCGCGTTCGCCACTGTAGATATCGACCGGCGTTGCATTCAGCCCCGCCCGGGCCAACGACGCTGTGCTCCTGCAACAAGCATGCAGTTTTGAACGTGTTTGCGTTCAAGCCTGCCTAGGGTGCTGCGCTCCTAGCATAAAAATGCAGCAACTACCCAGAAAGCCTGCAGAAGTGCCAAAACTGCCCGGGAAGCTCATCAAAGCTTGTTTTTTGATGTGGAAGGCACTTTTAAGAGGTATTTTCCCTAATTATCACCTCTTCATGATTTTCTAATGGATAAGGGTGCCAAGTAAATTCCTAATTTGTGTCAAAGAAAGCTTGAAGAAAACCTGAAAAGAAAACCTAACCTATTCTCTGCTAGTCTCCTAGCCTTGTTTGGAAGCTCAATATCCCCTTAAAAATTTTTCCTCAGTATTTCAAAAAGCAAATTTCCTTTCTGTTTAAAGAGTTTGAGGGAGGGGTGAAGAAAATACCATGTCTAAAGAGGATAACGTTAACCTAAATGAAGAGACAAGTCCAAGAAAATAGCAGAAGAAGGGAGGAAAGCCTAATAGGTTTGAACCCATAAGCATTGCAGAACTGACAGCCTCCCTTTATATTCTTTCCTGTTTCCAAGAGTTAGGGTGTTTTGAGTTATGTAACAAATTACAAGAGATCAAAATCCATCCTCATTTGACTGAGTTATTTGCCCTAAGGCTTCACAGGCATAAAGTACATCTAGCAGGGGTGAGGCTTGAGTTGACCCCCAGTGCTATCTCTAAAGCCACTGAAATACATGGCATAGGAGAAAGGTGGTTTAAACAGAAACATCTTGACTTGACCCATTATCATCCATTCTTAAAACCCAGTTTTCAAGCTGAATGCAAAGCCATTTTTCCTTTTTCTCATCTATTGGACAGATATTCCCTCCTCGTGAAGATTATCATGAAATACTTTACCTGTGACGGTAGGTTCTCTAGAGTCTATTCTTATCATATTAGACTCCTCATGCATTTTACCAGGACCAAGCTACTGTACATGCCTTACTACCTCTGCAAAATCTTTGAAAAAATGTCCTCCATCATGCGAAAGAGGCCTCCAGCCCAACAAATTTCAAGCCTGTTTCATCATTCTTTGATCAAGGTAATTGTCTCATACCAATTAGAGAAACAAGGCATTCCTTGGGAGGTATTTATCACTCATGATTATTTCACAAATTCACCCTCCATCCCTATGCAAAGTTATCCATCATCTTCTCAAATTCCTCCTCATACCCCTCCATCGCCCTCCACTGACCTTGGTTCATCTTCTTCACATGAATCACTTTCCCAAACAGACCTTCTTCATACACCTTCACCTAAGGAAGATGATCATGAAGAAATAAGATATGATCATGATGAGAGCACTGATGGTTATGAAGAAAGCAGTGACGATCAAAATGAAAAAAACAGTGAGGGAGAGTGTGATGAAGATAGGGGAGAAAATGATGAAGATGAGGAGAGAGTGATGACCAAAATGATGAAAATAGTGAGGGAGGAGATGATGAAGGCCTTGAAGAAAGTAGTGCTAATCATGAACAAAACAGTGAGAGAGAAAATAATGAGGGAGAGAGTGATGACCAAAATAATGAAGATGAGGAGGAGAATCATGAAGATAAGGGAGATGATGAAAACAGTGAGGGAGGAGATGCTGATGATCATGAAGAAAGCAGTGATTATCAAAATGAAAAAAACAATGAGAGAGAGGGTGATGAAGATGATGGAGAGTGTGATGAGGATAGGGGAGAAAATGATGAATATGAGGGAGAGAGTGATGACCAAAATGATAAAAACAGTGAGGGAGGAGATGATGAAGGGCTTGAAGAAAGTAGTGCTGATCATGAACAAAACAGTAAGAGAGACAATAATGAGGAAGAGGGAGATGGCCAAGAAGAAAGTAGCAATGGCCAAGAACAAAACAGTCAAAGCAGTGATATAGATGATGGTCAAAGAAGCTAAAGCTATGGGTCTCAAAATGAATAAGAAGGCTCTAAAGACATAGAAAAAGAGGCAACCTCTCAAGAAAATGACAAGGGCAGCCTAGAGACAGATTTTAAAATTGTTTTCAATGAACCAGGAGATGATTACAAAATTCCAAAGTATGAAGGCAGTGATGCAGAAAATGAGGTTGACAGTAAAAACAATAATGAAAAGGGTGACGAGGAGAATAGTCCTAAAAGTGAAAATAGGCCAAGCACAGATGCCTCTGATATTGCAGAAACAGAGCATAGCAGTGTTGAGGGTCTTGATAGTGAAAAAAGCATGAAAGATGTTAAAAATGTTGATTCAAAGGACAACCAGCAGCAAGGTAAGGAGGATATACACACAGAGAGTATTTTTCAAGGAGGAGACAATCCTAAGATTGTCAATGATCAAAGTTTGCAAGAAAAGTTTATGGCGCCTTGCACCATCACTTATCATAGAGGAAGGAGGCATGCGTTTGCTGCCTCCAAAAGGAAAGAGGCCATGCTCTCCTCCTCAAAACCAGTGAAGGAAAAAGTCTCAAAAACAGTGAAGGACAAAGTCACCAAACAAAAAATGAAGGACAAAGGTAAAAAGCAAATGAAGGACAATGGTAAAAAGCCAATAAATGACAAAGGCAAGAAAACAATGGAAGAAGGGGAAAGTAATCATGAGGAAAAGAGGGAATTTGAACTCATTCACATAGATAGTGATGAGGAAAATGAAACAAGGATAGTTAATTCTCTCCTATATGACCGGAATGCAAAAATTAGAGACTTGGAGGTTGAGCTGGAAAGGTCAAAAGATCTTATTCATTTCCTACAGGTGCAAAACAAGTAGATGAGTGGCCAGCTAGCCATCTATGAAACAAGGGCACTAAAATATAAGAAAGAAGCTCAAAGGTCACAAGTGCAGTTGGAGGAATACATGGGCACCTATGAAGAAGATGATGAGGAAGAAGGGCATGCTAGAAAGAGACCTAGGACTATGGGTCTTAGGAGAGCTTTGGAAAAAAAGAACGAGGAAGAAGCAGCCCAAGCCCAAAAATTTCCACTCACCGAGCTCCTTTCCTTGGAAATTGAGCATAACAAAGAAGCATGGCTTGAAAGGGAAAATATACATTTAGAGGCTAAATTGGAAAAGGCCAACAAGGACTTGAGCTTGCAAAGAAATATGACTGAGCACTACAAAAAGAGAAATCAGTTTGCAAGGGAAAAGCTCAAAACTGCCCAAAGGGAGGGCCCAGCACCAAATTATGGAAAAGACCAAGCTAGGCTTGGACTTCTAGCTCAAGCTTCACTTCAGGTCTTTAAGGACCCTTGAGAGAAACACTCACCAAATTTGAGCATAATTGAACAAGCTTTTGTATTTTGTGATATTTTAAGCCTAGGAGCGCAACACCCCGGGTGTTGCGATTTTTCCTAGAGCACTTTCAGAGGGATCAACTTACATTTTTGGATTCCCCATCATGAGAGGAGTATGCTCACTAATTTTCAGCTAAATTGGAGTTGTTTTGATCCCCCAAAAGGGTCAAAAACACCCAATTTTTCACCTTTCTGCCCTCTTTTTTGAGTAGGTGCTGTGCTCCTGGAAGCTTTGACTCTTTCTAGTTTTTGGGAAAATTTTAGAGGTTAGTTTGTGGAAAATAAGGTATATTTGGAAATTATACATCCACAAATTTCCAACGGGCCATCACGGAGCCATTTCCGACATCGGGAAGGCCTCCAAAATTCTGTTGCAAAAAGACCTTTTTTGGTGCTGCGCTCGTGGAAAATTTTCAAAATTTGAGACAGAGTGTTGCGCTCCTATGTGGTGACTGAGAAAATGTGTGTTAGGAAATTTTAATCATGTATGTCAGAGCCTAAAAGTCAATGTTTTTGCTATTTTAGTCTGGAAAAGATATTTTGGAAGATATTTTGTGCCCTGGACCTTGCAAAGCCTCAAGGACAAGTTAGGATATTTGTTTTTGGCCAATAGGCTTATAGATGGTCTAGTGAGCTCTCTTCTTCCTTGCTTGTTATATAAGCTATGAGGATTCATTGTAAACAATTGGGACTTGATCTATTATAGATCAATACATGGTTTATGAGCTTGAAGAAGATATTTGGTTTCATGAAGTGAATGAATGACTTGTGTCGCTTGATGTTGGAGAAGCTTGCTTGCGGGATTCCATAGCTTGGTGAATGGTGATGTTTTTCTAACTTGCTAGTGTTTTATTGTCCTCATATTGTTTTATTCTGCTTGTTTGCTATAGATAATAAAAGTATAGGTTGAGATATGCTCATGGAAGCACCTCAAACCTCCTGCATGCTATAGTTTTTATGTTTTCTTCTTTTAGTTCATCTTAAGGAATTCTTGACTGCTCCTTAGGCCTAGTAAACTTGTTCTTTGTTTCATGAATGATCAGTATGTTAGCTTAAAAATATGATTCATGGTATTCCATGCTTATTTAAAGTTTTCAAAAACTTATTGTGAATCTTTCCTATGGTATACTGATTGATTAGGTTAATGTAGAGAGGTCTTGTTTCGATCTTACCCTTTGCCCATGCTCATCAACTTGTTTCACAGTTCCCGATAGTTTGATATATGTTGTTTAGGAGTTCCATCTCCATATATTGAATTTTTTGATTATCTTATATTTTTTCTCAAAAAACTGAAGGTGGATTTCTAAAGTTAGGAGTTCTAATGCTTCTATGTACCACTGGATTGTTCATCTTGTATGTTTATTAGTTTGAGTATTTTTCATAGAGATTAATGGTTTGCCCTACCTCATGAGTCATTTCTTTCAGATTATATACGTTTAATACATCTTAGTTTATTCCCAAACTTAATGTTCATTACACCTCATCATCGCTTTAAGGATCCACTCACCTTGCTCAATCGGCCCTACAATACACTTTGCTTCAGCATTTAGACACCCTAGACTTCATCTGACCCCATAGCCCTATTGATTTCATATTCTCTCATTCCACCTATCATACTTGATCATCTTACCCCAACCCAAAACAAACAAACAAATTACACTTAACAACTAGCCTAAATTCAATCATCTGAAGCGAACAAGCTCACATCCTTCACACAATATAGAGAGCCCTCTCTGAGTCTAGGAAGGCTAGGTCCTAGGACTCCAAAGACTGGTTTGGTGTTACCCTGTCATTTGGTTATCCAATCTTCCAAATCATGGGACCCTAACAGAATCCATCTGAGAACCAAAAAAACCAACCAATATTTTTCTCATCTAGATAGCGTCACATACAACTTGACTTGCTGCCATGTATTCCAGTTCCACTGAATTGAGTGCCAGAGATCGTTGTTTCTTGCTGTACCAGGAAACTATTGTTGATACTATGTTGAAGATCCCTCCTGATGTGATTTTTCTGTCTGATGGAATGCTCGCCCAATCTACATCCATGAATCCTTGAAGCTTCACTCCCTCTATCTGTATATACCATAGACCATAGTCTAATGTTCCCCTCAAGTATCTCAAGACATGCTTCCCCGCCTTCCAAAAGAGCTTGGTAGGCTTAACCATAGCTTGAATCAACTGGTTAACTGCGTAGAAAATGTATGGTTTGGTGTTCACTAGATAGATTAGTGAACCAACTAACTACCTGTAGACAGTAGCATCCACTACCTCTCCATAAGTAGCATCCTCTTTCCTCCAATTTCCTGGAAGAGGAGTATCCATGGGTTTACAGCTCTCCATGTGAAACTTACCCATTATCTCCTTTGCATACTTTCCATGAGACAAAAAAATTTCACCATCCCCTTGCCATATTTCCAATCCAAGGAAATAATGAAGGAGTCCCATGTCCTTAATTTATAACTCCCTTGCAAGATCCTCCTTGCATGAGTGTATCATCTGCTCATCACCAGTCAAAATTAGATCATCAACATAAAGAAAAATAATCAATAGCTTACCTTCAACCACAATCTGGTATAGGTTTGCATCTGCTTCACTTTTGGTGAAACCCAGTCTGGTGAAATAACTGTCTATCCAAGTGTACCAAGCACGGGGTGCTTGCTTCAGCCCATACAATGCTATTTTGAGTCAGCACAAATGCAACTCACTGTCGAAGATATCGAAACCTTCAGGCTTCTCTATGTACACCTCTTCCTCAATGATCCCATTGAGAAACACAATTTTCACATCCATATAATGAATGCACCAGCCCATCTGCTGTGAGAGTGCAAGGATGGATCTTATGGAATATTACCTTGCAACAGGTGCAAAAGTCTCATCATAATCCTCGGCCACAAATATGGCCTTTTATTTCTCCACACTCCCATCGACATCTTGCTTTACCTTGTAGATCCATCTCGATCCAACTACTGATTTGTCAACCGGTCTTGGGATAATATCCCATGCATTTTTCTTGACAATGGAGTCATACTCCTCCACCATTGCATCAACCCAAGTTGGTTGCTGCACTGCTTACTAAAAGGAAGATGGTTCAGTCACAATACATTTTCTCATAAGGGCCATGTATCCAGTAAATCGGTGAGGATATTGTCTCTATCTGCATTGTGAAGTAGGGGATCCTACATTCTCTGTAGCATCAAGTATCAATCTATCAGCTTATTTGGTGCACCTTTTTCCGTTTTTGATGGATGGCTCTGCATGAGTGTTTTCCTCCACTCCATGATCCTCCGCATATGGCTGATCCACATCTTGAGGCTCATCCTTGGGAACCAACAGTTCCTCCTTTGCATGCAAGTCCAGCTCCCTCTCAAGCTGGGACAACCACATGGATTTCTCCTCATCAAATTTTATATCTCGTCGCACAAAAATCATTTTGTTGTTTGGCAAATAGACATGATAATTATGGGGTGTTTTAGTATACCCCAAAAAAATCCCTATCTCAACTGTCGGTTCCAGCTTCTTCCTGGCATATTTGCTCACATGCACATAAATAGATGAGCCAAAAACCTTAAAGTGTGAAACATTAGGTTTCTTACCAGTGAAAGCCTCTTTGGGTGTACTCATGCCAAGTATCCTATGAGGACAACGGTTCTGCACAAATACCACAATGTTGCATGCTTCCGCCCACATATGCATTGGTAGGCCTTGATCATGCAATATCGCTCTTGCTGCACCCACAATTGTTTTGTTCTATCTTTCTGCGACCCCATTTTGCTGTGGGTTATGATGCACTATCAATTCTCTTCGAATTCCTTCTTTGATATAGAAGTTCTTGAATTCGTTAGAGATGTATTCTCCACCATTATCGCTCCTAAGAGCCTTCACTTGCTTCCCTGACTCTTTCTCCACCAATGCCTTAAACTCAAAAAACTTAGAGAATGTCTGATCTTTCTTCTGCATGAAGAAGATCCAACACTTATAAAAAATTCATCAAAAAATATTACATAGTACTTATGTTTTTCTGTCGAAGCAACATAGAATGGTCCACACACGTCTGTGTGAACTCTCTCAAGGATCCTCGAAGCTCGGTTCTCCTTCTCATGAAAGGTGGCCTTTACATATTTTCCCATAGTACATCCCTTACATGTGTCTGACTATGCAAGTGTACCCCTGGGAAGACCAACAAAAATATGCTGCATGAATTTCAAGGCTCCATGGTGAATATGGCCCAATCTTCTGTGCCATAATTCGCCCTCATCCCGGCTCACCACTTGATTTTCCTTTCCCATCATTGCTGCGCAATCGTTTACCTATAGCTTGTAGAGATTCTTAACTCAAATCCCTATCCTCTTGGTTTGTCCTGTTGTTTTGTGTCGCAGGAAATATTTTCCTTCACTAAAAATAACATCATAGGATTTATCCTCCAACATTGCTACTGAGACTAATTTTTTCTTCAAACCCGATACATATTTTAATTGAAAAGGTTTACTTGACTGCCTTTGGAAGGTAATTGTACCAATCCCAGTAGCACTGTACCGCTCGTCATCACCCATTTCAATATGCAAATGGAGATCCTTCTCCTCCAAGTCACTTGTTGGGGCCCTTGTTTTTGTTTAGTTTTGAAATCTTGGCTAAGACATTTTGAATTTTGACCCCTTTTTGAGTTGCCGTATGAATACACATGGCAACCGCGACCGCGCCGCAACTACCAGGAGTCGCGGAGCTATCAAGGTGGCGCAGAAGCATGCGATAGCTGGAGATAGAACAGGGACAAGTGCAGATGAAGGAAACACACAGCAGAAGACAGAAAGTGGAACACGCAGATAACAGGAGAGAAGCCGGGAGAAGCTGAAGTAAAGCCACAGAGGAACTGATAGCCGCAAGAGCGGGTGAATAAATAACAGTCACCCGGCTGAAATAAGGAGGATGCTGAAGAGGTTGCGAGGCTCGAGACAGGGAAAGACGCACAGAGCAGCTGCGGAGGAATCATGCATGTCCCTCATATGGCTCCTTATCTTCTCTATTGTAAATTTTTGTAGATGTTCTATGCTTGGAGCAACTTTACTTTTCTTACAGCAATCATACAAATAGTTAAGTAAAACGCTGATAGAACATATAAGTGGATCTTATAGAAGACAAACCAGAAACAGAAAAATGTGGTGGTGCGTTACGGCGGTCGACGGGATGCTTCAGCAGTAAGTCTCACTTCGGGAACAACCAGGGTATGTCTGTGATTCTCAATCAACAAGCAAGGTCAGCAGTCGACTCCAATTCCGCCTTTGTCCGGAGAAAAGTCAGCGAGAAGCGACCAGCTAAAAGTCAACGCGGCGGCGGTTGGTCAACCCTTTGACCTCGATTTACTGTGCGAAACGATGCGACCTTCCGTCGGGCCCCAACGAACAGCCCTTTCGGACCATGCGTTGACCAAAGTCAACGCTGGTCAAACTTCCAGCAAAACCCTAGCCGCAGCAATTCGTCCTTCAGCTCAGCCGTACAGAAATTCGTCCTTCTTCTTCACACGTGTGGGCTGGAAATGTCCTCTAAGGAGCTCGTACTCAATCAGATGAGAGAAGAAGATGTGTTGTGAGTTGTGATGAAATGCTCTCCAACTTTGCCTGTATTTATATCCATCATTGGGGTGTGTGACACATCTGCTGGGGGTGTGAAACCTTAAGGCCGACCTGCACATATAATTTATTATGAATAATAAATTCAAAATAAATGTTCTGCTCATCGGATTAAGACATATTGTATATGGATTTTACACCTCTCCGAAAGAGGAATCCAACAAAAATATTAGCCTCTTAATCTGAGCATCATAACATGGAGTTTGGACCTAGTTGTCCAAATTTAACACTCCCTCTCAACTAAGGAGAACTCCATCCATCAGTGCAATCAAACATCGTGCGTCATCCCGCCGTAACTTGCTTTGCTGGCCTCTTTATTTCAGAACAGAAGTGGGTCAGTCACAAAGACATCATCCCCCGACTGACATAATTAGTCCAGAGGTTCGAAACCTCTATCAGACTCACAAAGAGTCTCCAACCAACCCAAAGTTGGTTCATCTGACCCGAAGTCAGGCAAAGGTCCCAGACCTCACTAAACTTGATCCCAGATCAAGTGGTTGGACCGTGCCATCCTAGATAGAGAGTACGACAATCTCTGATGCGTCCATCAGTCTTTTCTAATAGTCTCTAGCTTTTCCCACCTCATTGGCCAAATGAGAGGTACTTCCCATGAGCCCTGAACTCAATGGGTAGGATGCATACGGGGCACAGATAAATGAGAGGCGAACCAACTCAATAATCACAACGGTGGGGCAGAAGCACCATAAGTGCTTATAGCTTCGAGAAGCTATCCCCAAAGCCCCCCAGAGCTCCCAGAGCTCATCGTCCAACGGAACCCACACCATAGGGTCGTTCCACGACACCAAGACTCTCACGGAAGGTTAGGAACTTGACCTTCCCCAGGGGCTTAGTGAGAATATCCGCGACCTGCTCATCAGTTCCTATATGATCGAGCCTTACGGCGCCTCGCTGTACCATATCCCGGATAAAGTGGTACCTGATATCAATATGCTTAGATCGGTCGTGGAACACAGGATTCTCAGTCATACGAATCCCACTCTGATTATCACAGAGTATCACAGTGGTATCTAGCACATGTCCAAACAGCTCACTAAAGAGCTTCCGCAACCAAACTGCTTCACAACAGGCCATACTAGCAGCAATGTATTCGGCCTGCGCGGTGCTCAAAGCCACGAAGCACGCTACTGTCATCCATGAGATCGAAGCAGAACCAAGATTGAAGCAGCATCCCGATGTGCTCTTACGATCCACCACACTGCCAGCCCAATCGGCATCAGTATATCCACGGAGTATCACACTCCCGGCAGTGTATCTCAGCCCATGGTTTGTCGTGCCCCGAAGATATCTCAAAAGATTCTTGGCACCAACCCAGTGAAAATGATGAGGCTCAACCATCTGTTGACTCAAAGTGTTCACTGCAAAACATATGTCCGGACGGGTGTTCACTAAGAACATCAAAGCTCCTATGAGTTGACGATAATCAGTAGGATTGGCCAAGATAGGCCCAGCAGCGCTGCCACTCAACTTCTTAAAGTTGAGTTCCATCGGTGTCGACACGGACTTACAGTCCACCATACCAAATCTTTCCGGAAGCTTCACAATGTATTTTCCTTGAGAAAGGAAAATCTCTCCGAGTCTGCACGGACCTCCCGAGGGGCTGGGAAGTGACCGCTCGGTCCTAGGTCCTTCATCTCGAACTCAGCAGCGAGCTCCCTCTTACATTGATGAATGAGGCAACGAGCTCCCTCTTACATTGATGAATGAGAGGGTCAGCACTTGTCAGGAAGAGGTCATCCACATATAGCACTAGAATGAGAGGCTTCCCCTGCACAACCTTGAAGTAAAGGTTCGGATCAGCATTACTTCGAGTGAAGCCCAGCTTCATCAAGTAACTATCCATCCTCTCGTACCAAGCTCTGGGTGCTTGCTTTAACCCATAGAGGGATTTCTTCAATCTGCAGACATGAGTGTCTCGATCCTGAACTTCAAATCCCAGAGGTTGTTCTACATACACCTCTTCTTTTATTGCACCATGCAGAAAAGCGGTCTTGACATCCATCTGATGAAGACTCCATCCTTGTGTAGCAGCAAGGGCTATGATTGATCGAATGGTGGTATATCATGCCACAGGTGAAAATATGTCATCATAGTCTATTCCTTCCTTTTGAGAGAAGCCACGGGCAACAAATCTTGCCTTGAACTTTTCAGCACTCCCATCAGATCCATGTTTGATCTTGTCGAGCCATTTCGCGGTGACAACTGATTTGTCCTTCGGTCTCGGGACCACATCCCAGACATCATTCTTCATTATGGACTCATATTCTTCGTGCATAGCATCCTTCTAGACTTGATGCTTTACGTATTCCTCAAAAGATCCAGGTTTAGATTGTACAATAGTACTCATGGCAGCTAGATACCCTTGGTATCTACACGGCTTCTTGCTTTCTCGGAATGTCCCCCTTGGGGCAGCATGTCCCTCAGCATCTTCGAGGGTATCTCTGAGCCATGATGGTCTCTTTTCCAATGAAGGAGATGGATCAATAGGGTCCATTGGTCCTTCAATATCAGGCATTGTCTCATCCTGCGGTTCTTCTTGATTTCCAGGCCTTTCTTCATGATTTTCTTCAGATCTTGGAAGATCTACTACTTTCTTCAGGGAAGCATCTTCATCAAAAGTGACATCATGGCTTATCTCTACTTCCCTTTGACCAGGTACATAGACTCTATATGCCTTAGAAGTCTCACTGTAGCCCACAAACATTCCTTTCTTCCCAGTAGCATCCAGCTTACTTCTCTTTTCTTTCGGCACATGAAAATAGACAGAACATCCAAAAATTCTGAAATGTGAGACATCAGGTTTCTTACCAGAGAAAACCTCTTCGGGAGTTTTGGAGTCCAAAGCGGAATGAGGGCATCGGTTTTGAATGTACACAGCAGTATTTGCGGCTTCTCCCCACAGAAACTTTGGTAGACCCTGGTCACATAGCATGGCACGGGCAGCTTCCACAATAGTCCTATTCTTGCGTTCAGCAACACCATTCTGCTCAGGAGTATATGCAGTAGTAGTCTCCCTCTTGATGCCAGCTTCTCTGCAAAAGTCTTTGAACTCATTTGACTCATATTCAGTGCCATTGTCGGTCCTCAAAATCTTGATCTTCTTTCCGGTCATATTTTCCACCAAGGATTTGAAGGTACGGAACCACATGAAAGCCTCATCCTTCTTCTTCAAGAAGTATATCCAGGTTTTGCGAGAGAAGTCATCAGTGAATGTCATGTAGTAGGAACATCCTCCCAGGGATGTCACGGGCAACATATTAGATAGATCAGAATGGACCAGTTGCAAAATATCAGATGTCTTTGTGACACTTGAGGGGAAAGGTCCCCTTGTATGCTTTCCTTCAGCACAGCCCTTACATACACCTTCATGATTATTTCCAAAGTCAGGCATCCCTGTCACCACCTTCCTTGCTTCGGAAAGGGCCTTGTAATGAAGGTGTCCAAACCTTCGGTGCCATAGTTCGGTTTGTCGGATAGTATCACAAGTTATTGCTCCCAGCGGAATTCCTCCAACCTGGTAGAGTGTGCCAACTCTAAAACCAATCGAGATAGCTTCCTTGAAGCTCTTCTTCCACATGAGCACCTTTCCATCAGAGAAAGTTACATTGAACCCTTTGTCTTCCATGGCTGATACAAACACAAGGTTATTCTTCAATTTTGGTACATAGAGTACATCTTGCAAACGTAGGACTTGTCCTTGAGACAAGTGGAGGGTCACAGTCCCTGTCCCTTTCACGGGATACGTGGCATTATCTCCAAGGATAATTTATAGATTGGTATCCCTCTCAACCATGTCAGAGAGTGCTTCCTTGAAACCAGTGATGTGTCTTGAGGCACCACTATCTATCAGCCAGACATCCATAGTGTCGGGCGGAGATGTAGCAGAGAGAGCAGATACAAGAATATACTCATTTCTTTTATCAACAGCATTAGACTCCTCATACCTGGAGTTTCTAGACCTTTTCGAAGGTTGATTGTTTCCACTAGAGGGAGCCTTCCTCTTTCCTTTAGATCTGTCGTTTCTTTGATTCCCATTCCTCCGGTTGTTGTTGTTATCATCACTATCGGGAGAATCCTTCTTGAAGGGACATTCTCTAGCATAGTGACCAAACCTATGGCAAGTGAAACACTTACCCTTCTTTTCTTGAGTACTTGTTCTTCCTTTGTCCTTAGGACCACTAGAGTTCTTCTTTCGAGAATGAGCACCATAAGCAGCATTTCTGTCATTATCGAATTCCTTCATTCTTGTTTCTTCTTGCATACATCTAGACAGAAGCTCGTCAAAGTTAGGAATGGTATTATTATTGAGAATGGTAGTGGTGAATACTTGCCATTCATATGGGAGTCCTCCAAGTGCGGTGAGAACCATATCACGATCAGCTATTGTCTCCCCAATAGCCAGCAGATTGTTCCTTGTTTCGGTCAATTTCAGAAAGTAAGTTTGAACAGACTCATCCCGGCCCTTCTTCATATTCTTCAATTTATTCTTGAGGAATAGCACTTGGTTCACATTGTTTACTTTGAACATCAGGATCAATTTGTCATACATCTCCTTGGATGTGCCTAGCTCAGATAGATAGGCAACCAAACTCTTATGTATGGATTCCCTGATCATCATCTTTGCTTTGATCTCCCCCTTCTTATACTTGTTTTTAGCAACAACAGTGGCATTGGATGGAGGTTCTTGAATCTTACCCAGTACATGATCCAAGAGATCATGGTCTTCCAATTTGAGATCTAATATAATCTTCCAGGCATGGAAGTCATCCTTTCCAGTCAGCTTGTCATTCTCCTTGAATTCAAAACTTGTGGAACCCATTTCCTCCGATGGTGATTGCTAAAGATAGGGCTTGCCTTCACCTCAGCTCTGATACCATGTAGATTTTTGTAGATGTTCTATGCTTGAAGCAAATTTACTTTTCTTACAACAATCACACAAATAGTTAAGTAAAATGCTGATAGAACATATAAGTGGATCTTATAGAAGACAAACCAGAAATAGAAAAAATGTGATGGTGCGTTACGGCGGTCAACAGGATGCTTCAACCAGCAAAGTCTCGTTGATCAGCCAACCCAGAATGTGTCACAACAATCCTCCAATCAACTACCGAGTCAACCAAAGTCAACTCCAGAAAAGTCAACGCTGTCCAGAAAAGTCAACACAGCAACAGTTTGGTCAACCCTTTGACCTCGATTTCTGTGCCAATGTGTACGGCCTCTCAAAATCGAACTCTCCAACAAGTTTCAGCCCTTTCGGACCATGCGTTGACCAAAGTCAACGTTGGTCAAACTTCCAGCAAAACCTTAGTTGCAGAAATTCGTCCTTCCCTTTAGCCGTACAGATTTCGTCCTTCTTCTCCACACGTGTGGGCTGAACTTATCCTCCAAGGAGCTCGTACTAAATCAGATGAGAGAAGAAGATGTGTGTTGAGTTGTTGTGAAATGCTCTCCAAATTTTCCTGTATTTATATCCATCATTGGGGTATGTGACACATCTGCTGGGGGTGTGAAACCTTAAGGCCGACCTGCACATATAATTTATTATAAATAATAAATTCAAAATAAATGTTCTGCTCATCGGATTAAGATATATTTTATATGGATTTTACACCTCTCCGAAAGAGGAATCCAACAAAAATATTAGCCACTTAATTTGAGCATCACAACATGGAGTTTGGACCTAGTTGTCCAAATTTAACAGGTTAAG